>BGPT01001563.1:47755-143158 GCA_003297045.1 Symbiodinium sp. clade C Y103
TGAATTGGCTGCATGGAGCGCCAGTGGTGAGATTTCCAAAAAGAACCAACTCTCACGCAGAATAATCTTGGATTTGTCTCGCAGTTTGTAGTTGCTGTTTGGGTTCCTTCAGCTTCATGTTCCCGTGGGGTTCTTTGTGCATTTTCTGGTTCCAAATGGTTTGAAGCGACACCTCTTGAAGAGGCATGCTATATGATCCCATGATTTATCACGTCTCATGTTTTTAAGCATCAGCGTTGAACATGGCCATAAGATAGTGGATTTTCCCATGAATAGCATGGTGATTTCCCATAGTTATGTAAACGTTTACCAGAGGGTAATTGATCTTAATTGATATTAATTGATAATACAATAGTAATGCTGGCTTATTCAAACGTTGGCCAAGATATGCCGGTATTGTGAGTACTGTTCGCTATAGGTGACCCGACAGGTGACAGTTGAGGCATAGCCTCCATGTAATGCCAAGGTATCTACCATCTAGTTGGATGATTTCCCAGCTATAAATACCTCCATTTGTCAAATATTTCCCAGCAACCTTAGACCATAGCTATTGGGATTTTATGTCTGGAGTTTATCTATGAGTTTATAAGATCAAAGTTTGAAATCACTTGAACTCCCAGCTTTGTGTCCAATCTGCCATATCTTCCACACCATTCCGCGAGATATTTCTACCACCTCAGCTTCCATCCTTCCATGGAGCCTCTGTATGATGTCCTCCTGCCTCAAGGTGCATCCGAACATCGACAAAGCCTCGTGGCGGGGGCGCCCGTTTTCGCCCGGGCGCATCATCTGGGAAGGGGGATTTTACCAGCGGGAAACGGGCCTTAAACACCTTGGGTTTGTCTGAAAATGTTGGGGAAAAACATAGGCAACCCTCTTGATTCCATTGGTTTTAGACACTCATTTTCCCCACGCAATGGGGTAGACCACATTTCCAGACACACCGATACCTGGAGAACTAGAAATGATGGTTGGTAAGGGTAACTACTATATCCCAAAATGACATATCATGGGAATCGTATAAGTCAGCCAGAATATATAGGAAATTTATGCGAAGAATGGACACATGGATAAATAGGATTCAATACACATATGATTCAAAATGCATATTCTGATATATTCTGAATATTTCAACAACTGAACCCATGGTCCAATCTGGTGAGATCTTTATACCTCTTTGGTCATTTGGAGTTTCATATGTGTGTGAACGGAATGGATTCAAATGTTCCTCCCGGGTCCTTTGGGATGGGTCTTTTACACACCCATTCCCATGTAGCGTTTACCCTCTTTAATGTCATAAAACATAGAGTTGGTTATTTACCCCCACATTTTATCTGGGTGACAGTGTTGTTTGCATGGTTTTCTTGGCACTCTTGATGGTCATGGGTAGATTTTTTGGTGGGTCAGCAGATGTCTTCATGCAGCACACTTCGATGTCGATATCAGGTTCAGATACAAGCACCAGAATCGGGTGGAGAAGGATGAGGATCGGCACTGTTGGGCCTGTATTGAGTTCTAGATGGTTCCATTGTTGGCCAAATCCCCAGGTTTCTATTTTTCAATGAATCATCATCTCCAGCTCTTGGGAAGTCGCTTCAATCTTTCTTTTGGAACACATGGCTGCGCTTCAGGGTCCCTCCCTTCCACCATCATCCCTCAAATGGTTGTTCTCTTGAAAAAACGTGGCGCCGCGAACGGAGGATGAAGAGAAGAAGCAGCTGAGTTTGGAAAAGGAATTGCAAAAGCTGAAGAAGGCGCGGGGCAGTCGCTACGCTTTTGGGGTCGATCAGCGGGGCACCATGGGGATCCGGTGGTTGACACATTAAAAATCACTCCCGTTTTGACAAGCCGTTTTGGACGGAAAAATCCTCAGTTCAAGCTCCTTTTGGGTATGCTATAAAATGATTTAAAATGACCCCCAAATGGTTTGTTTCTGGGATGGTTTCTTAGTTACCACTTTGGGCCCTAGTTGGTTTACAAATCTATGGACTATAGAACTAGTGTGACGTATTTACCATAGACCCCATTACTAAGCTACCTAAATAAACCAACTTAGCTAATGAACTGGGGCACAGCTTTGTAACCAAGGATATCCAAGTGATTCATTGGTATCCGGCACATATCATATACGCTCTGGTACTCAAACATGGCAATGGAAACCCGTCCATAGATACATTTCTCATCGAAATACTCAATTAGTTCGGGGAATTCCCAGCTAGCCATGTTTGACTCTCCCATTTTATTCCCATGAAATTTCCCACTTGTTGATGGTTAAAACATCTTAACACCCTATGTTTGTTGGTAAAAACATCATGAACGTTCGAATGACACGGACGTTGGCCCAGGAGTATGACAGTTTCGGCGAGGGTGGCAAAGAGCACCTGAAGGCGAAGAAGGTCAAGGCGCAAATCGACAAGGCGCGCTTTGCGGTGGCAACGCGGCTGATCTCCAGAGGTTCACTGGTGGTATCTCATTGCAGTGATGTGAGTGTAACTTCCTGAGATTCTCCTTCGGTATGGTTAGATTAATTATCTTAGATTAAGTATGATGAAGTCGCAGTAATCATCATTCAGTTCTAATTTTCAGATTTTGTATCACACCTTTATTGTTGGTGGAACCGTTGGGAGATGTTGGGAGTTTGTTGGTTTTTCATCCTCCTCAACTCTAGCAGGTTGAGTCTGATTTGGAGACGCTGCTGAAGAACAAGAGCCATGGCAATGGTTAGCCATTGGTCCTTGCAGTGGGATTCGTGTTGTGCGTAGGGTTATACTACAACAATTAGCCTGGGGTAAACATACAAAAAGATGTGGAACAACCACAATTTATAGATCACTAGACTATGCTCATTTTCCTAGAGAAACCACGGTTTCCAATGTTTTCCACATCTATGTAAGTTTTGCCCAGGGTAGCATAATTCGCTATCAACTAGTCTGATTGGGCACTTTGATCATGCGCTTTTCAGTTGTTGTTTCCGGACATGCCTATCAGCCGTATCAGCCAACCAGTAGAAGGGGATTTTGGAAGGTTGTAAGCACTCTATGCGATCATAGTTTCAGAATGCAGTCATATGCAATTCTTCACCATCCGGGGTTTGGAGTGAATATACCCAGCTCACACTTTTTGGATGTGTTTTGTTATTTGTTGGCTGGTCCTAGCCTTCAGCATTCCAGGTTGTACTTTGACCCACTCTGACACAGGAGGAAGGCAACTCAACCCATTATTTTGTACGAAAACCACGTGAACACTAGGATCTTCATGAATTTTCCTACAGATTTGCAACACGTTTGGAGGGCAATTCACTGGCCCAGGAAATGGAATGCGGACACGATGTGCAAAACGGCCTGGAGCCTCCAGAACTAGCTTGTCACCATTGGTTTATGAATTAGGGGGGTGTTCCCGATTCCCCAGTGATCATTTGATACTTAAATGGTACCCCAATGAAACAGCCTAGGGAATGCCTAGGGATTTACTAATCGAGGGTTGACATTATTTCAGCCTCTAAGCTATCTCAAGAATTCGTCGAAGGGAATTCGGAGTAGGGAACGAAGACATTTCACTTACAGGTGCCTTCACCACTGGCTACCACCACATCGACTTTTGTACGTATGGATTTTGTGTTTCCATGAATCTTTAAACAAGATTAGGCCACGCAAGTGGTTGATGATCTACACATTCAGGACCATTTTCATGGAATGAATTCCCACTGCTTCCTGAAACTAGGGCATTCTCAAAACATGAAAGTAATGCAACAGGCTTCAAGGACCGAATTGAATAAAAACTCCGATAGCTTACTATTGGGCTTACCATTGCTTACCACACGACTTGTCACTTGTTCCAGGCAACTTGTGGGATGAGATATCCTGATGGATGATGAGACATCACCTGAAATGCTTAAGGCCAAGGAGGACCAGTTAAGGTCATAGGTTCGTCCATTTTTTTGGGGGAATGGGCCCCATAAATCCCCATAAACAATATAAACATATTCAAATGGAACTTGGAAAATCTTGGAAATACGTCGAACAGGGAACGTGATGATCAACCATGCAATTGTTGGATCGCCTTATTTTCAGACAAACTCACGTAGATCACAGCCTGTTCACCAAGGCTGAAGAAAAGACGGTGCTGTCAGAGAGCAAAGAGACTCCCAAGCCCGGCCCAGCAGTGCGATTGGCTGGTATCCGACATCGAAGCACTGTTCAGTTGACCTCCGGTGGTTGAGGATTATAGGCATCTTATATGGATTCGAACCGTCAACATATGGGGATATACTGTAATTGGATACAATATGATACAATTAATACATGATGATTGGGGATAATCGTAATCCATGTGTTGCCGATTCCATTTCGCTTCCTAAAATGTGGGCCGGATATGGTGGGATTGTATGCATATATCTGAAATGCTGTGAAATAAATTGTTTTCAAGAGCTAGTTGAAAGTGTCAGAATTCCAGAATTCAGGATCAACACCCCTGGATTATAGGAGCATAACCATTGTAAGCACATAGGTAACCGGGAAAGAGGTAGTTGTGCCAACTGCCGAGGCCCGAACCCAGGTTACAAGGCGAGGCAGTGGCTGAAGGCTGGGACATTTTTTCATGTGGAAAAGCCTCGAAAAGATGTGGAAAACCCAGCATTTGTTCACGATTTTCTTAGGGAAACCATGGCTTTTCCATATATCTTTCTGTATGTTTTCCCCAGGCTAGGTTTTGATGGATGTTGAGGTGAGATGGGCCTGAGTTGCCAAGGACATGAACGACGGCATTATTGGAAAGTTACAATGAGAGAGTGTTTTGGGACACTAGACATACTGTTGTGATGATGAACATTGATGAATCATGAATCAAGCAATGTTTCTGTTCTATCTTGTGTCACATCAGACCAGGAAATCAGCGACTGCCTCCCCTTCCTGATTCCTGGTCCCTGGTCCAGGCTACTGTGAATTCGTGGAGGAGAACGAGGAGCCACCATGCAGCGGACGTTGGGGCCGTTGGAGATGCGGTCAATTTGAATCACAGAGGAAACATATACCCACGTTTTTGTTGAATGCACATTTTGTTGCTGTTGACTCTATAGTCTTGCTGAGCCTTGCTGTTGCAACACCCAAAGTTTGCAAATGGCACTCTCTACTTCTTTCAGCATTCTTTAGTGATGTTGGAACTCCACTAGTCTCCCTGTAATTAAATGTAGTTAAAACCAGTCCCAGCTTGGCCTTCGGCAGGATTTGCTGGAGAGCTACATAGCTCTTGGAGAGGAGGAGGAAGTGGTGAAGCCTGTTGGCTGAGATTTCTTGATGGTTTCATATGGTTTCATAGGGTTATATACACTACTAGTACGACAGTTGAGAGGATTTACATCTGTAATCATTATTTCTCATTTATCACTCTCATCAGATTTGATCAGTAGTCAGCGAAGATCCCAATTTTAATCAGACTCATCCAGACGTCCAGACGTCCAGTGAGTCCAACTGCAGGATTTAGAGAAAGTGGGGAACTTTCTGCGGCAACACGGTGGGAAGCTCCTGCAGGGGGTGCCTTGGAATGCAGTTGGATCGCATGTGCCAAGGCTGCCAAGGGACAAATCTTGGGTGGTTAATTACTCAGGGGCGACACCTCCGCAAAAACAAAGGGAATGATTTCGGGGTTCTTGGAAGTCTTGCCACTCAAATTCAGCAACGGGCGGGGGGGGGGGGCGTATAAATCGTGGTTGAACATTCATCTCTGGCATCCCTCAGGACATGAAGATCAGCAGCGTGGAAATTTGAGACAGTCCAGCTGCAGCTGGTCCATAGTGATCATTTTGTTTCTTGACAGTTGTGACCCGAAGTCGCTACGATTTCCTGAGTTTGGGATTTAAGGATTATAGCCTAGCTGGATATTCATCCCCCCAAAGATGGTATAGGTTTTGATCCATTGCCGAATATGACTAGCGTGACTAGCTGGGGGGTGCTTCCAGGAGTTGTGCCCCCTCTGACGCTGCCAGGAACATGCAGAGCGGGGAGCCCAGGGTAGGAATCCAGGCACAACAGAAAGGGTTGACTTATGTAGCTGAGAAAGTTGGAGACAGCCTAAGCATGCAGACCCATCTCCGCATTTTAACTCTTTAATGTTCAAGTTGTTCTCCCCAATCCATAGAAAATGCCATAGAGAATCCTCCCTTTTCAGATCGTGGCTGGCCGAAAGACCACCGAAAATTCATTCCAGCGAGGTCTTACCTGCTATTGGATTGTCTCGAGAAGGAGATGAACGGCTTTCACCAGGACGGGCCGCCTTGATTCAGGTGGAGCGCTGAAGCTACCCTCTGGTAAACCAACATAGCTATTGAAAATGGCAATTTAAAGTGGATTTTCCCATCAAAAAATGGTGATTTTCCATAGTTATGTGAGTTTACCAGAGGGTAAGGAGTTTTGCAAGAGTTGAGAGACTTGTTGGATCTTGTTGGAACGCACGGATGGCTGGAATTGATTTGGATCAATCGCCAAAGTGGCAAACCCCTGAAACCCCTGGACCCTTGGGAAGCGTTTGAGCCTTGCGCTAGCGACTCCTCAACTTGCCTTAGATGAGTTCGGTCACACAGCTCGTACACAGGCACCAAAGTGGAAATTGGGGACGTTTGACATCATAGCCGTCCTAACACAATTAGGCCTTGGAGACGGAAAAACAGTGTGGTAACTCCGGTACCCATACACCTTAGCGCCCGCTTCGAAGCTTCAACCAGGAGATGACGCAGTCAGTACGGCAGCAACTTGGACAGGAATTTTGTTAATCTGGGAAGATGGGATAGCGGCATTGAGGTTGACATAGTTTTATGACCTCTTTATACCCTAAGAGATGGAAACCAAGATCCAAATAGTATGATTTCTTATGATTTCTTTATCACAGTTTATCAGTGTATCTTTTCCACTGAGATTTGGGACAGCAAGAATTTCCAGGAGTGATTACGTCTGGAGGAACGAACAAAATGGACTTGGAAGCAACGATGGATTCCTTGGCCTCTGCCTTTAGAGCAGCCTCAGTGTGCTGGGAAGTTATTTGAGCCACTAAAAACACCACTGTTGATTGGTTCTCATCTTTGTAGGGGATTATATATACTGCTCGCTTTATTGGGGATATTACAAAGCATGCAGCAGGTATCCGGGATACTCATCAACCTTCAAGATGCCGACCCTATCACATTATGGAAGTATTTACATGATTTCTTAGATCTTCATAGCTCGTCTCAAATTTGGTTGAACTTGGTAATGTGGGCAAAACAAGAATAAACCATCCCCCAAATCACCAGAAATGGGTGGTATAAACCATTCCAAAATGGATGGTTTATGGCATTGTTTTACCCACATCATACTAATTACTCATACAAGCAATCATTGCCTGTTCCAATCCCAATCCTTTCGCTGGTTGCAATCCCATTTTTTCAGCTGACAGGCCATGATTGGGGGTAAATCTTGGTTGAGTAGGTCAGAAAGTAGACCAATTCTTGGTGAACATGGAGGAATACGTCAACAATGCTAACTATAGCCTACTGTAGCTTAAATCGAGTTTTGACAGGGTATTTTGCTAACTACTGTAACTGAAAAGTTAGCTGGTACGGAGTTGACCAAAAGCTATATGGGTATTTTATGGATTTTTATGGTATTTTCCCAAATCTTTAAGGGGTATTCTCAACCCCTTGTTGTTTGAATACTAGAGTATATAATATATATATATATAATATGATTTTATATTATATTATGTATATATATATATTATTATAATTTTGGATGATTTGGGCACTCCTGTCTGTACTAATGACACCCTATGACCATCCAGAACTCAAACAACCACAAGTTCTTGCTTGTATCCTCATTTTCATGGTCAAAAGCCCTATAAGATAGTCACCAAATCCCCCTTGAAAGACTGTTTATATAATCAGATAAACGTTGGACAGAATCACATGAAATCCCGGTTCAAACCTTCGTATGGCTGTGACTGAAACAAAAGGGTACCCCTATGATCCCATAATTTATCCTCATTTTCCCATTAAACCATACAATTTAAATCAATTTAAGGGTATCCAATTTTCAGACACCCCCAGCAGGTCCATTCAACCTCGCTAAAGTCCATGGAAAACCTCTGTAAGCCCAAATGGCTGTTCATATTGATCCATAAAATGATGGTTACGTCCCCCCAAATCCCCCCGGGGCTATGGAGGCCCCCAAGATCCCCCCAAGGTATCAGCTCCTCGTGCAGCTGCGGGAGTTTAGCCGCGCCAGCGGGCGCCCTGCGCGTCCGAACACCCAGGGGATCCAGAAAATGCCGACGGTGGCAGTGTGGAAATAAGAAGATCCATGGGCTGGTCATGGTTGGTCCAAAAATGTCCAAAAGTAGTTTAAACACAACAACAAATGTGGAAATTACGGGAAATCTGCCCTCTAAGACCAACCAGGAAGAATGATGCGGTAAACAACAATGCCATATTGCATGGGATAATAACCAACACGACGATATTCGCGTGTCTCCAAAACAAGGGGGCATTCCCGAGAATTGCCAATTTGATGGGAAATGATGATTCAACCATTGATTTTCTTGGGGCAGAGCTTGTGATTGTATAACATGGAATTCTGACCTGGTAACAAGATGTGACAAGCAAGACATTTTGTGAACCAAAACCAATGGTGAAACTGTGAAACCAGCCAAAAATCACTGGTCCAACAGCATCACAACTTCTGATTTTAGGGGGGCCAAGGGACCATCGGTTGATCGGAACATGAAGATTCGTTCCCGTTTTTTCATCCTCGGATTCCACTACTATCCAGTGGGGAGGGAGCCATTCGGAGGTCCATGTTCTCAATGAAAACTGGGGAGCAGATGGGAGCTACTGAGAGTTCCCCACCAGCTGACCATTGGCTGATGATGCCGGAGTTCTTAAAGTAGAACGACCTCAAACGACGAAGCCTCATCAGTAGTGGTGAGTACCCTCCGGTAATCAAACATGGCAATAGAGAGTTCTCTATAAATGTAGGACTGTCCAGCAAGCCACGTTTGAAAAACAAAGGGCATCCGGGAAACCTTCGCAAAGTGCACTAGGTCACTAGGCCAGATACTGTTGAAGCCTTGAAGCATTTCCAGATTTAACATGGAACCAGAACTTAAAGTATAAAAATCTGGTCCCGAAGATAATTTTGCTACTGGCTGCTACTGGATATGGCCCAACTGCTGCAGCCAGGTGACTCTGTGAATCCCATTTTTCAACGCCTCATTGAGTTCGGGACACCCAGCATCCCAACGGAATCATCGGGTGAATTGTCTCTGGCAATGTCAATGGATGCTTTGGGGCCTGATATGATGTGTGGAAACAAGGATTTCTTCACAACAAAAATGGGGATGTAACATGATTTGACTTCATCAAACATAATATTGATGAAGCAATAGTAAACCATTCAACCCAATTTTACCATAAATGGGTAGTATAAGCCATCTAAATATGGGTGATAGAAATCCAAACCTAATAGTGGTATAAATCCCTATGAATGGATTGATGATTGTCCCCCAATATGGGTATATAATTTCAGTTTTGACGGGCATGTAACCAATGACACTGGTTGATGGTTTAGTTTTGAAGCCGAGTTGACTACAGAATAGGTTTGGGTAGAGTTGAAACCTTCACATAGAAAGCCTTAGTGGAACCCTCCTGGCCCAGCGTTCATTTTCTTCATTCGCTTTTGCTCGATACATATGATAGGTGGAAAGGAACCGTTTGCAGAGTGTTCCGTCTGTGATGGGTTGAAAACCTAAATGGAACTACCAGTTGTTACAATGGTTGGGTGTAGCATGGCTATGGGACTTCATTGTGTGAACAATGGACTTTTTAGTTGAAGGAAAGTAGCCTGGGCAGATTTGTATCATTCCAAGTGGCTTTGAGTCAACAGCCCTTACCTTCATCAACACACCAAAAACAGAATACCCGGGCCCATTTTCCATGAAATCTTCAAGGCATGAAGCCAAGGTTCATTTTCTGGACACTTTATGACAGCATTACTGGCCAGCCGTACATGATGATATGATAGATATGGTCAGAAAGTGAAATCACCTGAAGCAACCCAGTCCTTTTTTTTGAAAAGTAATTGTTCCGAAGTGTGTTTGTTTCAGTAGCTTTGTTTGGAGGGTGCCAAGGGAAACAACATCCCTCTTGTGCGAGAAAGCTGTGGAATTGCTGCATGGCCATAGCTCCCAAAGAAATGCACCAATTATTTTTAGGCGCAAAGGTGGGGATTGTTACGTGGGTATGGGATGATGACAACTTTATGATTTTCAGGTTTCTCTGAACTCTGAATTTTCCGGCAAACCCATGTGGTCCAGGCACGAGGGCACGCAAGAGTCCTTCGAGGAGTCCGGGGATACCCGTGAAATCCCAATTTATAGCCCCTTTATGCCCAGATTTTCAGCTATGCCCAATTTATGGCCATTCGCTCAAATGTACGACCATTTTGATCCATTTTGATGATTTTGGTCGTTTTTTTCAGTCTGGATTTTGCTTCCAAAATCTTATCTCATCTATAGTATCTAATCTATATATAGATTCTGTGGAAATCGTCTCTGGTTTAAACACGGTATAGACATGTGCGGACATATATTACGATCTCACGGCCATCCTCTATTGAGCAGTGTCCCAAAATCCTCATTGGTTGATGGTCAATTTACCTTGAACAAGTGCGTTTTTAAACTTTCACCACAAAGATGCAGATTCACCAAGAAATGTTGGGATTTAGAGTGTAAAGCAGAAATCATGGTTAGTGGTGGGATTATACTAACAGGTATCATGGAACTTATAAACGAATCATATGAAAACCCCTCTCAGCCAACCAGTAGGTTTGGGATGACAGAGCATGTGTGCTCTGGTTTCTTTGAATTTTCGATGACATTTAATTTCTAGTATTTCTAGTCCACATTTCCAAGTTGAATTTGGTACCTTGGTCAGCTTGGTTTCTACGTTGAGTTTCCCCAAAAAAACACCGAGGTTTCCTTCAGGTTTTCCCAGCATTCCAGCCAGGAGACCTGTCAAAACTTCATCAAACGAGTGGAGATCCGGGCGGTGGAGAAGAAGAAGGCCGGAGTTCGAAGTTGGGCGAAAGGTAGGGCGGGTTTTGTGGGATTCAGATGGATTCATGATGATTCATGTGTATTTTTATGATTTTTAATGGATTATTATGGATGATTGATGATTATTTTGGATTCATAGGGTCCATTTTTGCCTATTCCCATGAATTTTCATGGGCTTTAACATTGTTTAAACGGGCTTGAGGGAGTTTCAATGGAGTTCAATACGATTTTCTGACATTTCCTAAATATTCCCTTTGCTGCGACTGAAATAGCTGGCCAAGCCCCGTAAAATCATAAAGATGTATCTCATTGGGACATGACAAGCCGTTGATGAATAGGGACAGGGTCAGCAATCTTGGGGGTCATCACCAAGCCCTTAGGGTCCCAGGGACGGTGGTTGCTTGATGTTGCACAGGGGTCTTCATTTTTAACATCTTGAACGGTTTCCTAGACTAGGTTCATGCATGTATAGATCTGGTGCTTGGTCTTTATTTTCAGATGTTGAAAAACCCACGCCCATTTTTCATGATATATGATATATTCCCCAACAGAACAAAACACAACATACGAATATATATATATACACATATATATGATATATAATCGTATAGAACTACAATCCATCCCCCAAAAAAATATCTAGTTCTAGTGACACCCAATTTGAGGCTTTCCCTAAAGAAACCCCATGGCTTATCCGCCATCGTCAAAAGCTGACTTCCAGGAGATGGATGCGGAGGAAGGGGACAACCCTTTAGGACCAGGTGGTCTGGATCCCATGGAGGCGGGGAAAGCGAAAGATGGAGGAGGATATGTCTGTCAACTAAGCATGGTATATATATAATTATATATATAACATTAATAACCATATACTTTGTATAGGTATATTTATATATATATATATATATTTATGATATCATTAAGTGTTCAAATTCTGATTTGAAGATATTTGAACATGCACTTCATATTCTGTCAACTAAAAGACATTCGTTTCGTACATTGAAATTCATGCTTTGCGGACCGGCTTGGGACATGGGTCGTTTTCCCCGCATCCGGTGGCAGGTCTTTGCGACCCTTCCTGAAGAGATGCAGCGACCTGACCTGATGGCTTGCCATCGTGGGCGTCGGTGTAATGAGATGAACCATCATATGGGGATACGGATCATGGGATTCAGCGGGGTACGTAGTATATTACCCTCTGGTAAACAGCCACATAACTATGGAAAATCACCATTTATCATGGGAAAGTCAACTATAAATGGCAATTTTCAATAGCTATGTTAGTTTACCAGAGGGTATGATGCAACAATATCCATAATCAAGCATCATGGGTATACATTTCACGGGAATCTTCTTATGGGATGAAGACATGGCATTTATATGGGATTAGTATGAACAACATGGTTTATTAGTATCTGGCCAAAGCTTGGATGAACATGTCTTCAAGTTGGGAATATCATGATGAAAGATGGGATTCTTAAGTACCTGATTTTTAGACAATCCAGTGTGTGAAACCATGAGTATTATTTGGTATCTAGCAATCTCATCAGACTTCTAACATTCGTAACCGGGTGTTTTGCTGTTTCAACAGTACCACGTTTAAGGGACACTTTCAGGAAAACCCCCTATATGTTAGGATAAGAACCGAGGTTTCCTGTGGAGTCATGGTCAATTCTAGAGTCACGTCAAAAAATATGATACTTCAAATTACTTTAACAAATAATGTCAACCCGAATGACTAAAGCCAAACAATGAACAGCTGGCTGCAAAAAAAAGTGGGTTACCCCCCAAAGTATCTCATAAGATATAAGAAAATGCCCTATTGTGAGCGGTTTTCTACCCGCGCAAAAGATCCAGATGTTGTTGAGAATGTAAACATCGAAGCGCCATGACCTTACATGTATAATCTATAAGTTATCCATAGTGATAGACATTACATATTTGTCAAATGGACCTACCCACTGGATTCTACTGTATTATTCCTTGGGCAAGGTCATATGATGCCCTCTTGTAGTGCAACATAGCTATCGAAGATTGACCTTACAAAAACAAGCGCGAAACCATGTAAATCATCGAACTCAATGGGCCATTTTTCGTATGTTCATCAGAGGCTAAAAATCACACTTCTCCGGATTTTTTCCATATTGTGCTCCATGTTTTCCCCCATTATTTTCTTAGGCTTCTCCCCCATAAACTAATCTCGTTCTGCCAGAGGCTATTTCCCATTCATAACCCCTATGTTTGTTGCGGAAATCCCATTGAAATCACATTCTTATCATAAAGTCCCACCAAAAATGCCATGGAATTTACCCAAACATTTTTTTTAAATCCGTACTATATAATCATCATTCAATCCCACTGGAATCGTCACACAATCCCATGAAAATCACCATAGATCCCATGAGACTGGAGTGTATCCTAACCATTTAGATGGTGAAATCACATTAGAGTCATCCTCAAATCCAATTGAATCACCATTGAATGACCATAAAACTGGCGACTTGGTCCCCAAGGATAGCCTTCAAGACGAAGGATGTTCAGCGCCTTCAAGCCGCGGCCGCGGGCTCAAAACATGGGGATGGGTCAACACCTACTATTGCCATATTCTGGGGAATAACAATCCATTCAACAGCTATTTGGGGGTACCGAGGTACAAGGGTTTCGACCCACAACCAGGAAAAATGGGCATTTGACCACATTTGATCAGCAGAATCCAAGATTCAAGCTAGCCGCAGTGGACATTTAAGACAATCTGGGGCTGAGAAAGAGGTTGTTTTTGCCTGCAAAGTATTGCAGTATCAGAGTGCTTCACCGCTCCATTCACCTCAATTCTCCAATACGCACCCAGATCACTCCGTCATCCTCATGAGTTGATACTTAAATCAGAATCCCACTGTTTTTGTTCTTGAATCCCAATGAAGGACCATAAATCATGTAGTAATTATGTAATATACATATATATATATATATATACACATGCATCATAAAGTCAAAAGAGTCTTATAGTTGACATCAAATGGCATGATAACCCGTTCTAAAATCATCAAACATCAGTGTCTTCAAGTCATTTTTTTGGGTCACCCTTTACCCTGGAGCTCCACCATCCTTCAGCATCCTGCAGGTAGAGAGTCTACCGGAAGAGGAGGCCAAATATCACCTGCAGCGCTGCGAGGACAGTGGCCTCTGGGTCCCCAGTTCAGAGGCCCGACGGACTGAAAACATCGAAACAGCTGGGATGTTCTGAAGACACCAATGGGTGAAGTGATGATAGTCAATGAGAGTATCATAGATCTAGGTAAATTATAACGACCTCACTGCGAACTCACTGGAATATATGCTTAGTATAGGGATATTTTCCCTATATTAGCCTGAAAATTCAGGTTAGTGAATTATAATTTACCCAGATAGATTATACAACTCATGTTTGGCTTGGAATCTTTCAGATAATTGGGATTGAACCAACCAAAAATAGGTCGAAGGTCGAACCGCTGAAAAATTGCTTCACCCTTTGGGACTGAAGGATGGGATGTGGATTGGACTGGTGAATGGTCGGTGAGTTTTCGGATGAGCGAAAGACGGAGGAACGTGTGTTGTCCAGCTGACATGGTTTCTGCAAGGGTCTCAAGGAATCTAAGGTTAGCAGTGAAGCTGTGATTAACATGGTATTGTTTGTGGGGACCATTTTGACAGCAAATTATCACTATTTGGAGGGTAACCCTGGCTTGCTTTAGCTAATTTAATCAGTTATAGATCCATAGTTCTTGGGGTTACATCCCAACTGAAGTTGTGGATTTCCGGTGATTATAACCTATAATAACCCCA
Organism: Symbiodinium sp. clade C Y103; assembly: GCA_003297045.1. Taxonomy (NCBI): domain Eukaryota; class Dinophyceae; order Suessiales; family Symbiodiniaceae; genus Cladocopium; species Cladocopium sp. clade C. The sequence continues at coordinate 62,651 of BGPT01001563.1, forward strand.
ACTGCACTCCCAAGCAGGGACATGTAGATAGATCCAAACCCAGCAATGTCATGATATTATTGAATGGGGTCTGAATGGGGCTTGATAAACACACCCCTTATTCTTCAGCTATAAGATGTATCACTAGAACATTTACCATGAGACACATTTATCACTTAGAACATCTCGCCTCCGGTAATCAAGCATGGCAAATGGAAAATCGCTGAACTCAATGGAGGTAAAAAGTGGGAAACTCAACGAACTAAATGGGGAATTCTCCATTGCCATGTTTGATTACCAGAGGGTAAATCCGATAAACCGATGAACAAATATAAAGACGTTTATAATTTAAGAACCACTCGGGAGTGAGATAGCTAATGATTTTAGAAACCAGGCTTCATGAATCGATGCATTTGACCATACGTGGCACCCCACGGGCCCACGGAGTCCGAAACGAACTGCAGAGGCTGGAGCTCCGCCCTACCGGGGCTGAGAAGATGGAGGGATGTCGATGGATTTGTCGAGCTTTTCTGATAAACTTCTCGAGACCTCTAAAATCATCCAGGTGGTTTCACATCGTTTCAGCAATCAGCGACTAAATGGTCAAGTCAAGTCTAAAGTCTAAAGTTCTTCCGTTTCAATCACTACCTGGATTGACAAATGAACATCAATTAACCTCGTTTGACCAGTACAACTTTGCAACCAGCCAGATTCGCCCTTGCGGTTCGCGTTGGGTTCCATCTTGCACTTGGAGGATCATTCCACTGATCGTAACTAAGTTTGATCTGTTTCCCTTGTTGTATATCAGACAATCCCCAAGAATCCAGGACACACCATGAGAAGGAAACCTTGGATGATGGTCCCCCATGACTAAGACGTACTCGTACTTTCAGGGGGGTTGCAACCACCGGAGGATTATATACATCAGTCATCATCAATCAAGTCGTCGGCTACCATTCCTTGATCATCCTTGATCCATGTTTAAGAACCCTTTTCTTGATTCAAAAATAACTAGAAACTTCAGATATTAAATCCACTTGTTTTGGGGTTCTTCATTATTCTTCGGACCCAGATCTCCGGGATGATTGACTCCAAGTCGATAATGCCAAGCAGCTGCACAGCCAAAAGGGTGGTGCGGGCTTTGAGCAGCTCACAGTTCAACAGCTGATCTAAAAGCTGCAGCGATTCTGTAGCGAGTTTCTTGGAAGGCCTGGGTGTGGTACTGTTGGTTAAACAAGGTAAACGTTGTTTTTTTTTGTTGAGCGTTTCCTATAATGTTGGTAAAACAATAATAAACTACCCATTTTAGAATGGTTTATACCACCCATTTATGGTGATTTGGGGGATGGTTTATTATTGTTCTATCCACATTAGTATAAGGATGTATAAGGTAGTAAAGCTAGTAGAAGTAGTCCTTGGAGGTAGGTCTCGAAGTCAATCCCCAAAACTGGAATGGTCGCCCGGCTCCGCATGGCGAATTCAGCACGCGGTTCACGCAGCGTTTCGGCCCACTTGAAATTGAGTGGCCACGTGGTTGATCAATCTAGATGCAGCTGCATGCAGCTGGATGCAGCTGATGTACTGGTCATTTTATGGTTCATAATTTGATTTGGGGAATCAGACATTCTGCAGCTTTGATCCAGTGGAGACAGCATCCGAGAAATCCTGGTCAATCAATCCACCATGATTGGGAAAGGAACCTGATAAAGAAGTGGTTGCTTCTGGAAACGATCTCGGGATTCCGCAAAATTAGAAATAAATAGCTTGGGTTGTGCCCTGCAAGAGTTTATAATGTCTTTCCATGGTCGGAAAGTGTTGTAAGATGTTGTAAAGGGGCACTATCTCCCAAACATGAACTGTTGAAAGTTCACCTTTGCGGACTCTTTCATACCCCGTGAAAATGTAGACTTGTTTGTAGGGTATTGGCGGTATTGGAGATATTGGAGGTACCTTGACCAGCGTCCACCATCCCCCTTTTTCCTTCCGGTTTTCCGTTCGTAGTTGGTCGAGACTTCGCCAATGGCGATGGCCCATGTAGAGGGTCCCGGTGGCGAGTCCGCTGTCCTTGCGGAGAATCGATTTTCCTCATTGGACCCTGGGCCCAAAATTGTCCTGTCGAGTCAAGCTGGATAGTGTTTTTGGACGAACACAATTAATTAGCTATATAGTGGATTTGTAGGAATCCATGAAATCCCCATGAAGCAAGCAGAAGGTGATGACAGATGGCTTAAACATTCACTTGACTTAGGTCTGGCTTTCCTTTGGGATATGTTATTTCGCAACGTGTGCAGTATTTCTATTCTTTGGATGTCAGTTGAAAACGTAAATGGTCTCATGTCAGTTGAAAACGTATTATAGATTATTATAGTATCTTATTATTTATATAACACGTATATAATACATATATTATACATGTTTCTCATACATGGGTTTGTTTGAAAATGAAGTATTCTGTACTATCGAAATTCTTCATTTTCATGGGGAGACTGATACGAATCATCCATTGGACTTGTGGGTAACCAACATCATATCATGTCAGATCATACAAGATCATATGTTGTTTTTTATTACTCTCCTTGGCTTCTGGTTGTGTTCCCATCCATATTCCTAAAGTGGAAATGTTCGCAACGTCTTAAAAGGGAAATACCCCATGGCACCCATGGGTTCATTTAGCTACCTTACATTACCTTACACAAAGACGGATTCTTGGTCAGATACGAAACATGCGATTTTCCTTCTACGGATTGGGCACAAACCTCGAGATTGTGGAGTGATGTCTTGTTGCTCATGTCCCCATTGGATTTAGTATATGGGCGGTGGCTGACCGTTTGGTTTCTGCCTGTTTTACAGTTATACAGGAGCATTTTTTTTCAAGCAATTCAACAATCCCTTTTCGCAGATAACCAAGAGCTGCACAAAAAAAGGAGATTGGCGTCCCAAATCATCCATGGGTGGTATATAGCCAACATTCCAGTACCGTGCATTGCAGAGGTTGGTCCAAAAATGGTGTAGCCATAGAAATCTCATGGGTTGAGAGTTGAGAATACTTTTCCCATAATTGTCCACATTCAACTCGCATTTGTTCCACAGTTATTTGTTCAAATACTAAACAAAATTTCTTCAATGAACAAAATGTAAATCTTGGAGTGTACCCTATTTTCAGAGAACCCAGAATATGGGTCCGGTCTAGCCTTTTGTAAGGCGATCCCAAAAAATGGCACGCATATGGCATAATATGGCTGGATAGCTGACCCAATACCTGGAATTTCTATGAATTTCACAACTGGGTGATGCTAGGCATCCCAACTAGCAAGTGACCAATGGTCTAACTAACATTTAGAACCGGTTTCAACTCAAAAACTATGGACGTAATCCATTCAGAACAGGCCAGAGTAGGCATAACTACTATGTTGCCATCATCCGCATTCACCAGTTACCCTGCAGTTTTGTTTTAAGACAATTATGTAGTTCAAACTATTTTTTTTGGGGTGGAGCATTTTCCAAGGGACACCTTTAGACTTGCATATGTTAATTTACCAAAGGATGTACCCGTACCCAGCATGGACTGCCAAGGGCCAAAGCGGCTGGGCTGCTTCAAGTTCTTGTGGCTTGGCGAGCACCAAGCTGGCCTCCCTGCTTGGATGATTTGCGTGTCATCTGAAAATGTAGGATTTCCCCCCCCACTTTATGGCCATTTGAATAGGAAAAATGCGTGGAATATGATGATCAACCAGTGGATGGAATGTTTTTTCCCCGCAGTCCAAGATTTTCAGACACACTCAGACATGGAGATGGTTAAATGTGGAGACTGCACCAGCAATGTAAACTGTATGGGAAACTTATTGGCAAGAATTCTCATATTTTCCATATGGTGGTACCCCAAAATAGATGGTTTATAATTGAAGATCCTATTAAAAGTGGATGATTTTGAGGGTCCCCTATTTTAGGAAACCCCCATCTACAGTATTTCCCTTATTTTCCACGAAATCACCCATGAATCAGGCGTTTAAGGGCCACCAGCCCGCGGCTTAAAACGCGAGGTTTGGTTCCCACCCGTGGACGCGATGGACATCAAGCGTCTGCGGAGACGGCCTTAATGGAGGCCATCAACACGGTGTGCCTTGGAGAAGGGGCCAACAAGAAGGGGAAGGTGGAACAGAAACCATGGAAAACGGTGGATAGTGAGCTCACCAGGAAAAATGCTGGGTTCAACCATGGCATGGAACATGACTGAAAATGGTGAGTTCGCCAGTAAAGTGAAACAATGGTGGATAAATGTGGATAAAGGGGATACGGACCCATATAATCATCATATAGTTATATAACGAGGTAAACCCACCAACAAACTGTTCTCACTTGGGGTTCACTTTGATTTGATGTACCTCCAGCAATGGAATGTAGAACGACCCCCCAAAATGACCAGTTTCTTGAATGGCTATTGCTATGGGGTTTACCACGTTGATTAGAATATGTACAGGCTATAAACAGACAAAAGATTAGAGGTCAGGATTTGTTCCTGTTTCGCATTAATTTGAATTACACGCATGTTTGATCATGTTCGGCTTTTGTTTTTTTTGCCTATGTTGAAGTGCAAATAACACCCAAGGTACCCATATGCGTAGGTAGTTCTCTCATTAGATGGAGCAGTTGGGCAAGAGAGAATTATGTTTTATGTTTTGTTCTTTTTCCCGAGTTTAATTGGCAGTGAAACCATTGAAAGTGACTCAGAAAATGATCAGAAGCAGACCAAGTTTCATTGGTTTGGCGAGAGCATTGCTGATATTTGGGTTTGTTTTAAAATCGGATACCTCAAAATTTGAGTGTGAGTCATATGTTTTCCTATTTGTATGCTAAATTTTGGGGTATTCCCTCATCTCAGCCACACTTAGATAATCGTATGTCTTTGCATAACTCACAATAGATGTTTCATCGATTACTTTTATTGCTATGCTTCTTATGACTGTATTATTATGATGATGTCAATGGATTGGTGATTGGTTTAAGGGAACATCTACAGGAAACCATGGATTTTCCGATGAAATATAGGTGTTTCCTGTATTTTTTCCCTCGAACCAATCCATTGATGATGATGATAATGATGATGACGATGATGATGATGATGATGATGATGATGATGATGATGATGATGATGCGGACGACGGCGACGACGACGACAGCGACAGCCAGAATTCCGCCCCTTCATTGCCGCGCTGCAGCAAGTCCCGAGGATGATGCATGATGCCTCCTCCAGCCCTTCGCGCAAGGATGGAGGAACTGCAGTTGTACTTTTGAAGTGCCTTGGGTAAAAGGGGGGCTTTGAGTATGGGAATCCACCAGAATTCATGGGGGATACAGTGGAATAACGGAATATGATTGGATATGTCTAACTGGCTTGTAGTCCAGCAATGGGATCGCAGCCTTTGGTAGATGCTTTCCGCTTGTAAGTTTCCTAGCTGTCAGGGGCTCATTAGGCTTCTGGCAGCCTAGCCATCCTTAGGCCTTAGGGATAAAGTGGAAAAACGCCAACAGTTTTATGTCGTAAGCTACAAGTATACTGTCCCAGAAAAGGTGCCTGTGAAAGCATCATCACCCAACATTGAAAAACAAACATGGACTTGTGATATAACAAACATGGGTTTCGGTTTGTTAGGTTTGTTAGTTTGTGTGTCGATGTGTGTCTGCATCTCAAAGAAAACCTTTTCCTTACTACGAACTTGCCATAAGACAGGGTGAACTCTCCACTTGTGGACAGCTCCCTATATTGTTGGTAGAGTCCCCATGATATCCCCAAATCATGGCTGATACTATACCCAGCTTGATAGTGAAATCATGAGTTGGGCACTGAGGAAAGGGTGCTTAAAAGCCCTGCGGGCGCCAAATGCACTCTCCAGAGCTGCGGAGTATGCAGGAGCCACCACTAGAAATGGGGAACCCAAAATGGCATGGGGATACTATGGTAGTTGATCGAGAAATGGTTGGTTTTCCTGTTTTGATCTGTTTTGGCAATTTTTGGCATAAGAATTTATGACCAAACTCTATGTCATCTCCCTCCAGGAAATGATGGGTTCTTTTTGAACGAAGTATCTCGGGGTGGCCATTGGCCACGTTTGGGGCGCGATAGAAACTGTTTTTTCTTCTTTTCTTCACAGCACCATAGCACATGGTCCACAGTTCCTGCTCCATTGCAACTTATGACATTGGAAGTCTCCATCCTCACAGCATGCAAAGCTTGGTTTATGGGAGTGTTTAAACAACCCATAGACATTCATAGACTAGTTTGTGGTTTCAACTTGTTTCATTGTTTTTAATTCCCTACTTGTCATGGTGGTCCCAATGGACTGTCCTATTGTTTCGGAGGGATTGACACCTACCAGCATGGCTCAAGCCATGTTTCCCATGACCAACTTGGCGATGGGTTTGGAGGACCAGTCATGGCATTTCTACTCGACTTTGTGCTCAAGAGACCCGATCACATCTTGCAGATCGCAGAGGCGTCGTCGGCCAGAGATAAAGAAAACACAAAATAGCACTCTGTGGTCGGTTGATGATTGATTTTTGGAGAGTTGTACTGCATTATACTACGCTTTATATCCTTTATGGATTTGTGGAGTTATATGGGATTACACAATCCATAAACTGGGATTTCCCATTAAGACCAAGCTTTTTTGGAGCATATTTTTGCCATTGTTTTCACATTATGGGGATCAATGGGGATCATAGTACCATAAGACTATGCTCAAACCTGTAGGTTGTAGTTTAATTTGTCATTATGAAGCTAGATTTGGATATATTCAAAACTTCAAAACCCATTTGCAGGTGATTTTGCAGGTAGGTTGGGGTTTTCCACTGCTCAGATGATTCCTTTGTGTTGTGGATCAGAGTCTTCGTGTCTGAACAATACGTTGCAAGGACACAGATCCCGAGGACCCATGAAATCGTCAACGACTTATACTACCCTATGGATCCAGCGGTACCTTCTTAGAAAGGGTATGATTTGGGGGGGTCTTGTACCTTCTCAGGAGGTGTTTGGATCCATAGGGTATATTTAGAATTATTAATGATGAATATATAGCAAGTGCCAAAAAGATGCCGAAAAGCAGAAAAAAACATCGAACTACCATCCTGGAAACACGTTTAGGCCCATCTTTTTTTGGGGTTGCTATAGACATGTCAGTGTGTGTATTTATGCATATGATTGTCTATAATATTCTCTAATATTCTATAATATTATGTATAGTAATTACTGTATATAATATTATATAAGATTATATAATATAATATATGTATCTGGAAATACACATACAGCTTGGACTTAGATTATTCACGCAAAAGATGTCTTCCTTGTTGTGGAATAGTGGCGGAACAGACGGCACTAGGTTCTCTGTCTTGTGTTCAGTTTGAGAACATCAAACTCCGTTTCTTTTGTGGGTTGCACTCCGATTATGTGACTTATGAAATTAATCTGCGTTCAGAGTCATTGAAATTGTGTTCCGTATTGAAGATGCTGATTTTCTCAGCCATGTCAGATTGCCCAAAGGGGTGGCATGATGACTTCTCTGCCAGGTACTGAATATTCTTTTGACCTCCCCTGATTGGTTGGGGCATCTGCAACAAGATGATGGTGTGACTTGGACTAGGACCTCGATTGCCACTACGAAAAGGATGCTTTATTGGGCGAATCATCCCTGAAACATGCTGAAAATGAATGTGGTAAACCGGTAAACCCAACAATAAACAGCAACTACAGTACCATGTGGGGATTGCAATCCCAGCCACTTGTTGCAGGCTGGCGGTTCCGGGCCCGGAAGATTAGATTAAGGGTACCAGTGACTTCGGAAATACGGAGAGAAGCAAACCATATGTGCCACGATCAAAAAAAATGGATGATATACCCATACTGGGGGATGGTCGTCAATGCATGAATAGGGATCTAGCCATTGTTATGATTACCACGCTGGGATGGATGACCATACCATCGAGCATTCTTTGACCATGGCACATATGGCAAGGGAATCTGGTGCGGTTCGCATCTATCCAGCTATCCAGCGACCTCACGACTACGTCACCATAATCGATGGCCAGCAGGGGAAACCATGTACCCCAAAACGGCTCATCGCGGATTGGGTATCATTGTTATTTGATGTCACCGCTTTTGCCCGTACATATGATATGTATGAATGACCATGTATCAAGAAAGTTGTAAAAATTAAATGAAATCACGATCTAGTATGTTTTAGTGTATATACATATAATGAATGCATATGACAGAAATTACACACTATGATTCTTGCAATATCTTGTGTACATATGACACACCCTTACAGCAAATCATCTAAACATCTACGACATGAGGTCCTTGGAGAGATGATCAGCAAGCTGACAACGGAACAGCAAGCAGTGATTGGTATTCAGAATGTGCCTCGTTGCTGTGAAAATCATCAGGATTTTGGAATTCCCTGCGTTTTGTGAGGGTAGATTTGATCAAGTCTCATGGGGATCACTCGAAGTAAGTAATTGTTTGCAGGGTTTTGTTTGAAGGGCAACAGTGAAACCATGATAACTTCCTCATCGAAATCCTTGAACCCAGACAATTGCAGGGTGCGTAATCATGATGGTCCCCTCTGAAAAGGCCATAACTTGGGGGGGCTAAATCCACCATGTGCAGGCATACCCAAATCCACAAAACAAATTAAATTTCTGCATATCTATATATATATATATATATATCATCATGTCTGTGTAATATTGTATTGTACCTACTATATACCCATTAAATTATATGCCCACTACATACCCACTGCATACCCCACATTTCCCCACATATCATATTGTTGATTCGTAGAGTCTTGTCTCCAGTACCCCCAGTAGCTACTGTGGATGGTTGCGAAATACTGCACCAGTTGGTAGATGGTTGATCCCAAAAAATAATCCCATGATTTACAGTGTTTCTACCAGTTACCAACTGGTGCTTCGGATTTCGCAACCATCCGCCACCAGTTTCCCTGCTTTCAGAACACACCCAGGATTCGTTTCTCTCTCTTCTGGGTCCGGAAGTGGCTCAACTTGCCACCGAAAGATCCTCCAAGCTGCTTCAAGACGCCGGTCAAGTGAGGCCAAAGGGGACGCCCGGCCCGGGGCTGGATGAATGGCACGTTTTGTAAAAAAAGGCAATATGAATATTAGTGATGATTATCATTAGTGATTATTAGTGTAATATCATTAGTGATGATTGTTAGTGATATCATTCTTAGTGATGATTATTGTGATGATTATTATATATTATGCACTTTGTGTATCATGTTTGAATATTAGTGATGATTATCATTAATGATTATTAGTGTAATATCATTAGTGATGATTGTTAGTTATATCATTCTTAGTGATGATTATTGTTGTTGATTATGATTGTTCGTTGCCATTGTTGACCTACTATTGATGATGATGATGATGATGATGATGATGATGATGATGACGATGATGATGATGATGATGATGACGATGACGATGATGACGATGATGATGATATTGGTATATATTTGTATTAATAGTATTATTATTCTTCTTCTTCTTGTTGTTGTTGTTGTTGTTGCTGTTGTTTAAATTATTGTCATTGTTTATTGTTGTGATCATAGGCGTGACCTACATGGAAGTGTGGCATGGCTCAGTTCGACATCCTTGCGAGAAAAAGGCACCGGTTTTCATGGATCATCTACGTCTCATGCAGTTTGGTGGCAACATATGATTTGCTTTTCCAAAAAAATGACCCCTGATATGAATATTTTGGTTTGTATTTTGTTGATTATTATGTGTTATTATTATTGTTCTATAATTCTTCCTGATTTTTCGTACTTCCCCACGGTGATTGGGGCCTAACACTTGAGTCACTTGATCCCATCCACCAGTGAATCTCGATCACCCTTAAGGCGCTGAATCTCCAGTAGTTTCGCATCATATTCCCATCAGATGGCAACATTGGCGGTATACATCTTCCAATATTCTTCCCCATTCAAATCACCATTCCAGAAATCGTGTGAGTGATATTCACCAGTATATTCACATATATTCACCATTTCTTTCCAAGTTCAACATTCCCCCCATGTTGTTTTTTGGGAAGCCACCACCCATCCCACCAGCCTGGCACCGCCAGGATGGAGCTGGAGCGCATCCGCTCGGGGCTGGGCGACGGCGGCCTCCGCTTCAAGAGCTCCGTGCAGGAGCTGCGCTTCGAACCGAGCTACCGCTCGGGCGTTCAGGCGCCCGGTCGGATGGGGTCCCCGGGGTGATGTCCAAAGGTGACGTTTGGGTGCAAGGTGGCGCCATAGTTTGCGAACTTGGTAAACATCAAACGTTTGGGTTTATGGAGGATGTACTTATATAGTTTGAATGGTCTGTAATAACTGGGGCACCAACCTTCTAGTGGATGATTGGCCAATAGTTGGTGTAGATAGGTTGGGACAAAAACTGGTGGTGAACGGTGAGATTTGATGGGTTTAGGAACAACAAGGAGGGGACATGTTGACCAAGAGATCAAAGGGGCGTTTGTTGTTGCAGTCCCTTTGGGAAGACAGGAACAGCAACAAATGTGGGAGCAAATGCACATCACTAGCACGGGAGTTTTGCTGGTAGAGTTTCATCAGAAGAAGCTGTCTACAGCAAAAACATAGAGTTGATGGGATTTAGAATGGAAGCAGAAATCTCAGGGTATTCGCTAATGGTACCCCCCCCAACAAGAGCAGTTTAAGAAGCCCCTCACAGGAGTTGATGGTTTTTAATAACCCCTTAATAATGCCTTAATTGGTGGGGGGCCAGTTTTAGGAGGATATTCTAGGTTTCCACATGTTTCCACTAATATGCTGGTTCCTTGGCCACGGTCTTTGTGTGCAGTTGAGGTTCCTGCTGATCCCAATGGACCTCCTGAATTTCTAGGAGACCTTGGGGAGGGGGCGGCTTGTGAAGCTGTGACTCGCCAGAGAGTTACTATCTTCCCCAAATCCAATGGTTCATCATCATTTTCCCCATGTAGAACATTAAGATAGTTTAACATTGTTTAACATAGCCATTGGGGGTATCCCGTTTGTTCAGACAAACCCATTTTGACCATGGCACAGATGTCAAGTGCTGGGCGCGTCATTTCGCTGCAAAGTAGCTGGCCGTTTGAGATACCAGAAGTGGTCACAGTATGCAAAAAAATTGGGGTGTCCCGAAGACAAGTGGCTTGATACTGAATGTGTAGCTAGATCCTCCAAGTACCCTTCAAGATGGTGTTCAACCCCATATATATATAATATTATATATATATATATATTTGTAATGTATATATGTAGTACTTGTTTACTGTACCGTGTTTTTTTTGGCCGTATTTGGAGGGTCTAGGTAGAAAGATCCAGAACATCCCAGCGTTTGAAAGGGTGACGTGTCAGGAGAACCAACGGTGGATGATTCGAGCCCTTCAGGTACTGATCGAGTTTTGCTGAGCTGAAGGGTCTTTTTTCACGGAGAAAATATGGTGGTGGATGACGAACTTCCACCCCAAACGACTCATCAAGTAAAGAGGCTGCCTCATCTTTCCTCCATAAAAAAATCTTTATGAAGCATATCCTTGTGAGAATCAAGGGACCAGTGATCCATCTGACCTGAGTGTTTTCACCAATGATAGACGGTTGGTAAGCCCTTAGAGACATGGCTGGTGGTTAAGAGGCGCAAAACATCAAAATATGCGGGGGATCACCAAAAGGCGTTGGCAAAGCCGGCACATATTTATATGCTATTCATTAAAGCCCCATTAAAGCCCCATTAAACCCCAAGTTGGGGGTGGTTTATGATTGGGTTTACCCTATTCTTCCCTGGAATGATCGTCCTTTTTCCCCAAAGGCCACATGAACCCACTCACATCATGCGGAGGCTGGCGATCGACCACCACGCCAGAGGGAAGCCGTGGCTTGGATGCGCGTGAGGGGTAGCCCTGGGGAGCCGTTCGAAGCTACGAATGGAGTTTTCAGAGCGCATGATCGTTGAGGTGTATTTTTTTTAACTTACGAAATCTGCCATTCGGGGAATCTGTGGGGAATTTGTGGGTGATATGATTGTGATGGTGATGATGATGTTGTTGTTGTTGTTGTTGCTGCTGCTGCTGCTGCTGCTGTTTTTTTCAATGAAGGGGGGGGGGCCTTAAGCACATCCAAGAGACAGGGAGTTCAGCATCAATCAGTGTGTACTGATTTCAAACAATCACCAATTGTGAGTAGAGAATCCCAACCTGGAGCTGTTCCCCAATTTATGGCAATTCCCTTGAGGGGGAGTACTCGATTTTATCTGATTTTGAGATAACCTCATATTGTGGTAGGGAAAAAACAAACAACAACAAAACAATAAACATACTGGCAGAGGAAATATGGTTGAACCCCTGTATAGTTCCCCTGAGTCAAGGGACTGGTGATTGCTCAGAAATTCAGAGATTGGGATTCAGTCCCGCAAAATTGGATTGAAATGGTCTCAAACCACCAACAATTTGAATTCAGCCAGTCAACACTGAGCTTCATGGGAATGATTGGTTTTTGATAGTGTTGATGCATTTGTTTCTTTTTGCTTAGTCCTTCAAGTATCTCGGGAAGAAGAAGGGATCTTGGTTGGAAAGGACCGACTTAACCCCGACAAACTATCTTGTACAACAAGTTGACAAAGCAACATATACGTGGCATTACGTGGCATGATCCAGGATGAAACATGACATAGTTCTGGGAATCTGTTATAATCTGTTCTCGGACTCGGGGATACACTTCTAAATCTCATCGCAGTAACCTTGCCACAGCCTCACTGTGAATTCCAAGCTAGCAGGTAGTGTGACAATTTGTGGTTTCCATTTCCATTCCTTCCAAACAATGGGATAATGTTTGTTGTTGAAGTGATCTCCACTTTTCCACAGCAGGTAAGACTGTGGCCTAACTTCGCCAGCACACGTCATAGCTGAGGCTACTACTACCACCCGCGCACCAAAGAGATTCGTGGCATTCCACCCCAAGCCTCGGGCGGGCAGGACGCTTGGTTGACTGCTGGGATGATTTTTAGGCTGCACGATGGAGGTTGGTTGGGAAAGCTAGATCTATCTAGATATAGTTTGACGAAGTTCGAAAATAGCGCTGGATATATAATGCTGGATAGGTGGAGGTGGATTGATGATATTTTGTCATCAGATACTGTATACAGTGATATATGTCGTGGTTTGGAAGATGCAATGTGATCAACTTGTCATACCCTAGGTATCACAGGACAGGGGTACCCACGTAGACCTTCACCACTTTTATGGCGCTTCGAAGAAATGAGTTATTTGAAAAAACATAGAAATGGGATCCCCAATGACCAATGTTCAGAAACAAACAATACATACCCTCTGGTAATTAAACGTAGCTATTGAAAATGGCCATAGAAAATTTGTTTTTCCCATTAAAAATGGTGATTTCCCATAGCAAACTGTTAGTTTACCAGAGGCTATGTCGATGAACAGATGGGTTGAAACTATCGATCAGATAGTCTCGGTATCTGTATCGGCCTGTCATTCCAGAAGAGCCCAATGTAGATATTCCAAGGCTGACCTCAAAGAACCCCAATGATTTACCCCCCAAATTGGGCGGAAACCTCTCATCGTGAAGTCGGCTCATCCACAGAATCCACTTGTTTGCGACAGATTTGCTGGTTTCTATGAGTCTGAAGTCTTGCAGATTCAACGAAATACTTCAGGGTTCTCGCACTCATTGTAGGTAAATGACAGCCAAAGGGGGGGAAATGAGTCATTTTGCCTCAGTAATTTAGCCAATTTATATACCCCTGTTGTACCTGTGGGTGTTTGATTCCCCTTGCCATTGAGGTTCCCTCAGCCAAGCCCCGAGTGGGCGAAAAGGTGGAAGTCTACAGCAATTCGGCGCGGCGTTGCTCGGTTTTTGGGAACGCTGTACAAATGGTACAGGTGGCAGGGGGGAAGGTAACGAGTTTACTTCTGCAGATTTGAGCCCAATTGATTGGATACATAGAATTGGAACTTGATGGTTTCAACAGATCTTGGAAGTTGCTATTCCTTTTCCCAACCCATCTGGGGATGATTGGGGATGGATCATTTTCGAATTGTGTTTCCCTCCCATGTACCAGTGTACCCCATATTTCAGCCCTCGTCCCAAAGTATTTGCGACACAAACACACATGAAAATGAGTATAAGATCGTTGGATGCCCGAAATAAGCAGATCAAAGATGAGTTGCCCTCCACTAAGTTTGCACAGATATTACAGGTATCACCACTTGATCAGCTGAGAGGATTCTTCAGGGCTTAAACTTAAATCCATGTTTTGGGGAATCTTAAGGACCAGCTGAACAAATGGGTGTCTGAAAACGGTGAATTCCCACCAAATAACGATTTTAATGCGGAACATAATGATAAACCGTGGGATTTTGGGGTGCAATATTTTCAGGCACACCAAAATATATTATCAATTAACAAGAATATCCCGAATCATCCTGAATCTAGTAAAATCTTCACGACGTGAAAACAACGTCACACGATACTCAAGATGATAGAAGGAGCAGGGATTGGGGGAAATCATCATTAAGAGCAGATCGTGTTTCAGGTTGGTAAAAACTTACAATCTAGCCAGCTGAATGGAACGATATCGATTTAATCAGTTGTGTGTTACTCGCATTGACTGAGATAGAAGTTCCATTTTCCATGTTAAGGTTTCCTACAATGGGGGCATCTCAAAATGGATGCTTTATACAGGAAAGTACTATTAAAAACTATTAAAGATCGTTTGGGCGTACCCCCCAGGAAACCTCCATGTTCGTTTACTTACCCCCGACCAGATTTCCAGAAGAGAAGGGTTTGTTCAATGGAAGAGAGCACGCCAAAACTCAATGGTTCGGCAAGAATTCTTCTCCATTGAAATTGGCATTCTTTTCAATAGAACTTCATTTTCCTCTTTTGAAATACCCGATGGATGTAGAAGTGCAAGAAAGCATTCGTCTCCATTTTCCATTCTCATTTGTTTCCATTCTTAATGACTTGTCTAATTTTAATGACCATCAATTGAAATGAGAATGGTCAGTAAATGGTTTTATCATTGTGAAAGGCCCATTTTGAGACAACACCATTGACTCTTCACCTCGCCGGTCAGTCTCGGTCGCAGGTTGGTGTCCCGGCTTCGTGGAGAAAGTTGGAAGGAGCCATGGTCGGCAAAGCCACGGCATATGGTGAAGGGGTTGATGTTAACGTTTGGAAAGGCAGCATTTACCAATAGTGGCTACAAAACCAAGTTAAGGTATAGCCATTACTATGATATAATAGCATTTTTGGGTGTGCCTAAAAATTAGGGATAGACCAGAATTGGAAGCGTACATGGGGGAAATCACGATCGACCAGCGGAATTTGGGTTTGCCCTGTCTTTCCCTCGCATTATTGTGGATGAAATGCCCATTCTCCGCAGTCAAATTCTGACGTTTTTGTTACTCACTGTGGCAAGATATATACATTTTCTTGTTGATGGAAGGGGGGCATTTTTATTTAACCACGGTTTGGCTGCTGTTCTGCTTTTGTGTTTTCTGCTCCTATGCTTTTGCTTTTTTGCTGTCCTACTGTTCTGCTGCTTCTTTCTGTTTTTTCTTCTTTTGACTACCTTTTTCCGCTACTTCTGTGCCTTTCTGTTGTTTGCTCCTCTGCTTTTTGCACGTCGCAGAAGGTCAGAGGTCTTGCAAGCAGTACCAACTATATACTACATCAATGACAACAGCAGCAACATCATGAAGTACAACAGACACAACAAAAGTAACCAGAAGAAGAGACAGAAGAGGAAACAGAAGAGCAAAACGATGAAGCAAGATGAAGCAAGATGAAGCATGATGAAGCAAGAAAAGAATGTGAAGAAGTCAGAAGAGGAGAACCGCAAGAACAAGGACATCGAGGGACGGAGACTCCAGACATGGCCACGAGTGTAGGACCGAAGTGACGATCGCATTTCAGCTCTCTGACGCGCGGGCCAATGAATGGAGCAAGATGCTTGGCATTTGATCAGCCCGACATATTTTTTTTTGGATTTCAGGAACCAAAATGGTGGTTTAGCATTCAGATGGGACATGAAGGAGCAAACTTGGGATCCAGGAAAAACATTGCGGATTGTACCAGCAACCTTGGGTTGTCCAACTAGAGGAAGGAACGTAGGGAATAGCACCAACAAACACCGACACAGCCCGGACTCGCGATGCAGGGCACTTGATGGATTTCGGACACTACACGTTGGTTTATGCTCCCAACTTGATTCAATGCCGAGTGATTCGGGTAGTTGTATTGATAGATGTCCTTCCCAGTTGCTTGATTGATTGTTGAAGGAGTTACGTCACTACCATTTTTAACCATCAATGAACTCGTTAAATGATAGCAAATTGTATGCCGAACTGCCGAACTGGCAACTTGTTTTTACAAGGACATCGGTAGTTGTGTTGAGATGGACAATATAAGATTGTGTTGGGTATTTGTGGCTGGTTCACAGCGCCGGAACTATTTGGTGCATCCCAAATTGTTTGGGAGAAGATAAGCTCAAAATAGCCTATGAAGCAACTGTCATACTTGTCAGAGGTTGGTTGACAGACAATTTCAATCCATTTCAACACTTTCAAATTTATCCACTTCAGCTGAATTTTGGCTATGCTGGAGTCCTTAAGGCCCATTTGAGGGTCTTGAACATCGACTGGGGTGTTTGATAGGAGTAGCTGTACTTGTGCAATGTTTGCGAACTTCATGGCATTCCACCTGGTCTATAAAATAGACCATATTATTCCATGCTTGAATCCATATTTTTCTGGTATCTTCACAGAATTGGTTGAAGGGAAGATGTCCAGGAAACCCGATATTTGAGCGCATAACCCATGCTATCCTTTTCCATTTTCCCTTCTATAACTCCAATCCATCGGCTATGTTTGGCTATCTTATTTGGTGATTCAACCCCCAATTTCGGGTGCTTAAATCTCCATGGTTGCTGCGAATGCATGTGATACAATGACATACACATATTGCATGCCTTTGCATGATAATATGCGTGTTTCATGTTAAATTACCCAAATTTCCACCTCCTTCTGGGCCGATTCTGGTGTTTCGACCCATCCCCATCATCATCATCATCATCATCATCATCATCATCATCATCATCATCATCATCATCATCATCATCATCATCATCATCATCATCATCCTCATCCTCATCCTGCATCCCATTTTCCCACCATAATCCTCTATTGATCCTAACCCTTAGATATTTCTTGCAGGATGTGTTTTGCCGTTTGGACCATCAGGAAGACCCTCCTTCTGGGCCACCCGGAACTCCGCTGGGTCTCCCGCCCCGGCGGTGCCCCACCGCAATCGAGCGGCGGCAGTGTGAACCTGACGGAGAAACGGGCGCTGTGCAAAACGCCTTCAGGTGCGGGGGGAAACCTTGGGTCATGAAAGTTTTAGCCTTACTGATTGGTTTATTGGAGATACTTTCATGATTGGATTTTATAGTGATAACATGGCAATGGAAGATCTCCCATTTATAGAGGATCTTCCCATGAAAAATCCCATTATAACTAGGAGTTTCATTTCCCACTAAGACTAGGAGTCATGACAGTTATACCCCTGTTGATTGGTTTTTTATAAGGAGTTGTTGGGGTTTTAAGCATGACAAATGGAGATAGATATAGTCCTGAAAGATGATGGTTCCTGGTTTAATGGGGATCATGAACTAGCCCATGGCAAACTAGTACAATGAGATGGGATAGGTGGGATTCGGCCATCAACATTTTTGAGGGGTTTAACCATCTATAATACAATATGGGGATATGATTGATGCATTGTGGTTGGTTGGTGATTATACGGTTTACTCAAAACCTGTCGACCAAGACGTGAGCACAAACCATTTCCGAACTTCAGCTGGATTATGGGAACATCAATCATGGCTTTGTTTGAAAATTGGGTATATACCCCCACATTTGATGGTTTCTCAAAGTTTCTCATTTCTCACACTTTTCATCCCTTTTCCCTTTTTTATGGCCTTCTTTGCTGACCCTTTCCATTTCCTCTCCCAAAACTCCTCAGATTCCGCCAGGTTTCTTCGGCACCAGTTTGCCCACCAATTGGACCGCGGAGGAAGTGTCGCTGTACGACCAGCTCTACGCCGGCCTCGACTCCACGAAGCTGTCGGAGGCATCCGAAGGTGGGCTGGATCCCACGGCCTTCCTGCAATCGGAGCCTCGGACCCGGAAGGCAGTGAAACATAGAGGTTTTTGTGTGAGAAAAACGGAGGTTTGAACATGTGTGGAAATCATCTATAAATTGAGAACATCATCTTTTCATGGTGAAAATCGTCTTTGAATGGTGGTTTGAATGGGAACATCCCCTAATAAATGGAGTTTGATAGCATTTTATAGATGGGGAAGTCATCGAACCCTTCGGGGGAGAGGATCTTGGGGTGGCAATTCTGGTGTTGCTTTTGGTGTGTTTTTGTTCCTGGAATAGTGGGGAGTTTGGGTGCGACTCCAAGCGTTTTGGGGTTTCAAGGGATGAATTTGGCACTTGAGATGTTGTGCTTTTCCAACGTGAACCCAATTGAGAGAAGTTTGTATATTTTTCCTACAATTTCTGCAATTGTTTCCAGTATCTCCCAGTTCTTTTTGATATCACTTGTAGATGTTTCGATAGTTCTTCAGTGTCAAAAGATGTCAAAAGTAATACTGAAGAAAAAAAATAATCAAAAGTTTGGTCCGCGTGTTGCTTTCCTAGGGAAATCTTCCAATGATTTAATCTGGCAATAGAGAATCACATTTGTTTGATATTCCAACGTTTTCCGACTAGCAGTCTCGATTTTCTATTAGTTTTCATGTAAAATTACAAGAGGTTACTTTCCATGTTGAATTACCAGAGGTTACTTAGCATGTTGAATTACCAGAGGTTACTTCGGTTGCGTTTTCTTGTTTTCTTGGTTATAATCCCCTATATCTATCTATATCTCCATTACAAGCCATTATTGTCATAAACAATGCTGGTTAACAATTATAACCCATTATTCGTTGGTATTTTGTAATGATGAACCATCATAAACCACCATGATTGGGCTTGGTTGAATCATTATAACCATAGTCAATAATCAATAATCAACCATGATAAACCATAATCAACCATGATTATAAGCTATTGCTGTCGTGTAATCGTAAACCACCATGATTGGGAAAGAACACCTGCAGGAATATCTTGCCAACTGCGGCCTCCCACGAAGAGCACTGCGGGAGATTTGGCAGGTGGCCAATCCGCACTTGAAGACAAGTCTGGGTACCTTGGCCTTGGCCGTGTACAAGTGAGCAGTGTTCAAAAGCCCAGGTTTGAATGGGATTCGATATGGATTTATAGGAAGTACTCGTATTAGGCTTAAATATTTGAGATTTATGTTGGGATTTATGGAGTTTATATGGTTCCCCCCTCAACTACAGAAAAGCAGGCGTCTCGACCCAATGCCCAGATCTGGGGAAAGTTCTCACGACTTCAAATGCCAAACTCTAGGAAAAGATGGTGAGGCAACATGCTCAACAAACCACCAATAGTGGCAACATCTTTTGTGGTTGTGAAATACTCTCTGTATAGGTTTGAGGCAAAATCTGCAGTAACCCCCTGCATTCTTTTAGAATCAGGCAGCGTTTCTGGTAGTTGTTTTCCCTTCAATTCAATATGATGATTTGCCTAGGCACTTGAATATGTGATGCATGCCAGTGAAGAACTGACGCATGACCCTGGTGGTTCAAAGTCATGTGGGTTTGCCTGAAAATTATGGGACACCCCAAAATACAATGGACTCCTTATTGAAAACCCCGTTTAAATGGGTGTTTTCCATGTTCAGACACACGCATGCGATTTATGACCTTACTCCTCAAGCCATTGCTATTTCAACTATGGCAACTTTCCCACAATCCAGAAACACGGGTTCGCATTGGATCCCATGGTTTTAAGATTTATTTTACCACTCCTTTTATGGCACACACTGGCACATTTTGTGAATGTTTGGTTTTTTCTGACACTTACCTTTGGGGAGAAAGTTGGAAACACCATAATCCAGAGCTCCCCGCCAGCGAAAGTGCAACAAATGTCACAATTTCCCAAGATAGACCAGTGCCTTTTCGGTATGCGTATTCTTAGTGGTTTGCTTGCTTTTTCTATCCTATTTTTTTGGCTACTTAAGCTCTTGGCCAGTCCTTCCATGGTCCCCTCACCCTCAAGCTGTAGCCCACATCCCTTGGGGCAACCTGTTCAATTTGACCCACTCGAATCTGTGGCCCAGCCCAGTTGATGTAATTAATCCAATTGTATCCATTTATATCCAATAGCCAAGATATGCCAAGATAGCCAAGGCTTGGACGAATTCCGAGCCAGCTGCCGTTTGGTGGGTCATTGTCAAGCTTGGTCCCTCCACGACGAACAGGTGCGGTAAACCCTGCCGCAACTCTGCTACCCAGCTTGACTTGCTGATGTGGTCAATCGACCAATGAGAATATGTTTTATTTTTGAGGCGTCCTTAAGAGTTCCATGGCTACTGGAGTTGCAGAAATCGGCCCATTTCGACGCGTGATCTGGGAGTGAACCACTTTGGATTTGCTTAATATGCTCTTTTGCTGAGTCACTTCCCCAGATGTCCACAGTTTTTTGGGTGAAATACACACATTGGTTCGATGATGTTCCATGAATTCCCATGTCTGTTTGATAAATCCCCAGTTTGTGCTCCTCCAAGCATTTGATCCAAACTCTTGCTTGCAAAGCCAACATTTTTGCCTGCTCAAATCAAACTGTTCATTTACGGCAGCTCAAATCATGAAAACCCTCCCATCTTTGGTCAATTAAATCCAATAAAAATAAGTTTAACATCTTGACCCTTCCCATGTAAAGCTCACATTTTCCGAGTTTATCCCCAATAAAATCATCACTTTCCTCGCATTTTCCAATGGATTTCGTAGCCTTCCCCGCCCCTTCCCCCGTGGTCCCCGGTGGCTCCCGCCGCCGCCAGGTGGCGCGGCGGCTGCGCTCGGGCGGCGGCGGGCTGCGTGCGGAGCTGCGCAGCGATTGCCTGGGCAAAGCGCCGCCGCAGCTGCCGGACTTCCAGCGAGAGCCGTGGATGCCGAAAAAGAAAAAGAGGGATGATGGTCGATGAATACTGGTCAGTCACAAGATATCAAGAATAGTGACTATTTAATAGTGATAATGATTGATGATAATTTGATCATCATAATATTAATGGTGGTTCATTGATGATTTATTGATGATTAGTAGCAAGAAATGATGGTCAATGATGATTGTCATTGAGAATATAGAATTAATCGTAATCATCACTACAAGATCTATAAGAGAAATACTATGAAATCATGAAATAATCATCATACTACTAATATACTAATGATAGTAGTGAAATGTAATGAACATATATTTAGGTATCATTTACAGCAAACCTGGTTGCTTTGGAGGGTTGGGAATAAAGTGTTGATTTCTGCACACCGACATGAGTCGATAGAATTCTTGGAATCCATCTGGGATGATAATCTACCATGGCCAACACTGTTAAGGGGTTGAAACCATCAGCTAGAAAAATATAGATGCGAAGGTTCGGTTCACCGCCTGACATCTTGTGGATGTTTGTTTCATCACAACGCTCATTGAGGATTAAATCACCCAAGCTGTCGTATTATTGTCGGGAACAGAACAACAATGGAACTGCTTTGAAAATGGGAGCTGATTTTGCAAGCAAGATTTATGATTTGCGCGCAATAGCACTTTCAGACTTTGAAGATTTATGGCTTGTTGATGGTGCCAAGATATCGGAATCAGTCACACAGAATAACATGTTGTTTTTACCAACAGAACTGTGGATATATGATGTAGCCAATCAAACTGCTTGTCAGGGATGCGGTATGATGCGGTTGATCTCTTGTTTTCAACATGTTTCAAGTGCTTCTGGTCCACTGGTTTTCGGTTTAGAAATCTTGCGAAATACTCCGAATCCCAGAAAGGGTTGAAGAGAACATGTGCAGGAGCCCCCCAGAATTTGATGATATATATGATAGGTATGATAGGTTTCATGGTTTCCTGCAAGTTTGCCCTTGAAATCCCTCCATATAACCAATCCATTCAATCCATAACTTCACCGATGTCAGCCTTAAGCGCAAGCGTGCAAGCCTTCGTCGGGCGGTCGGCTTGGCTCAAGTCCAGTTCAGCAGGAAATGACCCGTGCCATGTGATGTACGCACTGCTGTGATCCTTGGCCATGCTGGAGCTACCTGTATTTTTGTTTGGAGAGATTTGGGTTTGTTTGAAACTTGGGTATACTCGAAAATGATTCAAAATTGTTGTTGATTGCGAAATATGACGATTCACCAGTGGATTTTGGGTATACCTTCACATAAACCCATTGCTTTGGAAGTTGAAGGAGTTCACAGAAGTGTTTGCTCTTGCGATCTTTGAGTGTGGTATGCACATCACCCACAAATATGATGTAATCACTCCAATCGTTTCATTCTGTTCATGTAAATAGGACATTTCAGGTCTGTCACAATTCAGCACCGAATGTTTGCATTTTCACCTTAGTTTCCCAGAGGGCATGTTTCACCCGGTGCGCCATGATGTCTGAGGAAACAGTTTTCATGGCGGGTCATGCGTGCATTGCGAATGTGGCATGCTTCTTTCATAGCAGCGACGCGGTGGCAAATGGTAGCGGATTTTGTTCGGACTTTGGAGCTGCCACAACAATGTGTGGGATCTTGTAGAAACCATTTGTAGATTCTACATTGCATTCGTTTTGTGGATGATGAGCAAATGCATGGATTGCCGTACAAAGTAATCCGTGCCCAGACGGAAGTGGTGGCCGCGGCAAACTGATTTAGTTCCATCACTTCTTCATGGGCATTCAGCTAACCCCACAAAGGTGATGACCAAGCAACTGTTGGGTTTATGGATAGGGGCCTATGAGCATTTATCAGTAGATTTACCACCCTCCAGTAAACTAAAACTCAGAAATGGAAAATCCACCATTGGTAGATCATTTCCGAGAGAAACCCATGGACTTCCATAGGTTTTTGATTAAAGCTTGTTGGAGAGTAGCCATTATATAATAACCACAACTTTCGGCATGATGCAATCCCCCGACTCACTGTGCCAATCACAGTGCCACACTGGTCCTTTCCAAGAGGAACATGTGGCTTTCTTGTGAAGGATTTTGACGGACGCATGTGTTTAATTTCTGTATCACTACAGATCCAATGATATCCTGAGGATGTTATGAAACAATATGAAACATACCAATACCAAGTGAGGCTGGTCTTGGAACAAATCATACTGCAGCACTGGGATTGGATCTCTGGAAAGAAAAAAACATAGTTCCACGTTGCACTTTCACTGCTGGGTACACGTTGGTAGGGTAATTCAATACTAGCTACTAATCACATGGCCGGTTGAATCTTCCATTTTTATCCATCTTGAAGGCTATGTTCCATTGTATACATGCCATATCATGCCATAGCAAACCCCAAAAAGATAGGTCCAAATAAGATCCCATCCTACTTGTAGCTTGTTTGTTAAACGTTTACATAACTATGGGTTAAATCACCATTTTTATGGTTTTAATATCCACTATAAATGGTCATTTTCAATAGCTACGTTTGTGGTTTTGGAACATGTTTTTGTGTTCCTATTTGGGATGACCATCTCCATCAAACTTGAATTTTGCAGGGTGGCTGAAAAACCACCAACCAGCCAAGATAGTGGCAAGTAAAATCCATTCCTTATTTCACCCTGATTTTTCATCTAGAAAATATACATACAGTATAGATATATGTAGTATATTATACGTATATCTCATATCCCATCAAACTGCATGGTTATCTAGATTGTTTCACATCCAAAAATCCATGGTGAAAGATATTCCGTCTCGGAGCTGCCGTCATCTCCTACCACGGTGCGGAACCCGCAACAGCGGCGCCCTTAGGTGCTGGCCCTGGCGGCGGTTCGCGGCTTTGCCGCTGACGAGCGAAGTCGTCTGCTGCTGTGGCAAGATGGTGAGGATCCGTAGCCTGGCACAGCCGCTGAGGGTGGCCAGTGTCTTTGGATTGGTTGAAGGGAACATCTTAACCGGAAACCATGGATTTTCCCATGAAATTGATTGGGGTTTCCGGTTGAAATTTTCCCTTAAACCAATCCAATGTATCTGTTAACTACAATTTGATAAGTGATATAGGTGGTTGAGAAACTTTAGTCCCTGAATTTACCAAGATTTTGGTAATGATTCATACGGTATAGATTGCGTGTTATGAATGATTTGATGCGGCGGCAGGATGAGAAGATGGGTATGCATAGTATGAGGGTCCAGAAAAAAGGATCAAACATGGCCAAACAGTTTTGCTGTTTTGATATCATTGTGAATGGTGATGTACTTCCATAGATTTCTTGGGAATCCCTCTGTGGGTACAGTTTTTTCAAAATTGGTACATGTGGACTACTAACATATCAACAATTATACTATAATTGTCAACCAATTGATATATCCCACGAGGCTCCCCCAGGTTCAATCTAATATGGGATATATTTAATTGTTCAGGGTATGGGTCAAACTTGTGTGCCCCATGAGTACTATGAGAACATAAGGGGGCGGTCTGAACAATAAGATCAATGTATATCAATGTGGGGACACCAAAATCATCCCAAAATCATCCCAACATGTATAAGATTAAAAAAACAATGATACATTTTCAATGATCATTTTTTTTTAGGCACCCCATTTTGAGAAAGCTCCATACCAGAACCAGTTTATTTTCAACTAGTCCCAGCCTCCAGTCTTTGCTTGGGAGTATGATCCCACTTTGTTGGATGCACCAAGAACTGTTGGATGTCTCTTAACCCTGAAAACATGGTCCTGTTTATTTCTGGTTTGGGATCTATTTCCTAATTTGACTGTATTACCAACATAGCTATGGAAAATCACCTTGTTTAATAGGCAAGTCATCTACACACGGCCCTGTTTGTGTACAGCTATGCTAGAATACCAGAGGGTAACCCGTGGAGAAACAGTGACCTATACTTTTTATTGTTATTATACAATTATTACTATCAACGATCATTCATAGGTGGGACCCTTTTCATAACGAACAATATGAATGGATTTCATTGGTATCATATACTATCCTTACATTGGCATAATTGTAACCTTATGATGGAGCTTAGCTTCAACGTCCCAGCCTTGTCATCCTGGTTCCCGAGTCCTTGAAACACCGCCACCTTTAGGTACCAGACCCTGGTTGCCGTCATCGGTCACCAGGGCAGCTGCCAACCCAGCTGTTCGGAACGCCGGACGCTGGTGGTGCCACAGAACGTCTTCTACAAGGCACGGGGAACGGCACGGGCCACGAGTCCCTTGGGGTCCAGATGGGGGATATGGTGATGCCAAGCATCAAAGATCAAAAGTGGGGGTATCACATTTTCAGACAAGCCCAAATACGGATTGGACACAGAGTAGTTGGGACGATCTTTCGATCGAGTGGGATGCAAGGAGAGATGATCTGCTTTGATCCATAGCGATGCTAGGTCAAAAAAGTATTTTCCTGGATCGAAATCCTTGTGACTCTCGAAGGTAAACTTGACCCCCCAAAATCATACACCAAAGACATGCCTCAGAAAGTACGGCTGGATCAATCATGTATGACGTTTGCAACAATTTATGTTTGTTTTCTTTGCTGGCTTGTTTGATTGAACACCTTTTTGGTGAACATTCCAGTCGCAGACAGCGAAAAAAAGCAGATCGGACGAGCTGGGCATATTGCCAATGGTCATTCTTGCTTGTGAAATGCATTGAAATGGGTTTGAAAATAGGATACAGCATTCCATCCACTAGCGAATCATTGTATGAAAAATAGCCATTTGTTGCTTGTTGTAGCCCTTGGCCAATCTTGGCCCAGATTGCTGTGCGAGAAAGCGCCTGGTGAATGGTACCAGTTGCTTGATATCAAAAAACGTTACTTATATAAATAGAGGAATATCATCTGAACATCATATTTAGGACAATCACGGAATATCATCTAGATTCTAGATATGTCTAGCCAAAATTCTCTTAGGCTCACCCGCTGACAAAAAACGATATTAGAGAACAGCCATATTTTGGGTTTTCCTAACATCGATACCACCGGTTCTTTGTTATGGGATGATGGGCCTAGCTTCAACGGTGCGGAAGGTCATTGTCGAAGTGGCCCAAGTCGACATGCATTCGAATGATGAGCAGGTCAGTGTCAAGGCGAGAGCGGAAAGGAACTGAGGAACTGAGGAAGTGGTTGTTGGGTGTTGAGTCGATATGTGTACCTGGTAAAGGTCCCAAGACTAATGCAACAACTAAAGAAAGGTGGGTGATTTTAGCAACGGAAACACTATTCAAGACATATATATTTAACATATTCTAACCATGTTTAACCAACACAAAGTGGATAGGTATTGGTATATTGTGAGACCCATTCAAGGCTGCACATTGACAATTTTTCTGACGTATCCAATTTCGGCATCTTTTTGCCTATGCCCATTTGGGTGCACCGATTCACTGCATGGTCAATCTGCTAAACACAATTTGAGATGCGCCTTTTTAGCACTCTTCTTGATACAGCATCACTTTTTAAAGACCTTCATGATTATACCAATGATTCTGATTATACCATGACTATACCATAGATCATCATGGCTATGGGCCCCGGGCACAGGTCGTTTCAATACCCCAGTGACAGTTGCAACGTGCCAGGTGGGTGGGCAGGAGGTGTCCTGTAGCCCGCGTGTGGCTTCGGACTACAACTGCTCCTTAGTCGTGCTTCGGACCGCAGGATGGACACTGGGAAGGCCTTACATGATAGTCCATAGATATAGATATACATAAACAATCAGAAATCAATAGTATAAATTAATGATATATATATATATATATATGTAAATACATATATATATATACACATGTATATATATATATATATTCAAGACCAGTTCTGGAATCTATATACATAGATAATCTATAGATATACAAGAGACATAGATTAGATTGAGAGGACTGGTGAGATGTCAAAAGATGGGCAAAGTATGGCAAAGGTGGATGTCCTCTTAATTTTTTGATGATAACATACAATCATGATATGAACCTAATTAATCCATGTTCGAAAGTTCTTTTGGATCACATTTCTATCTTTTTTTCGCAAGAATCCCTATAGCATTCACAGATTCATCACCCATTGAACAAGCGCCAAGGAATGCCAGCAGCTGAACTTTGGGCGTGTGGTTCACTCCGAGCTGCGGATTGAGGTTCAAGCCACCAAGACGCGTGACGAGTCACAAGGAACGTTGTGGCAACGAAGTAGGTATGAGTCAGGGATGACCCTCTAGAAACTCACCCAGGGTGAACACCAAAAAAAAGTTGGGATGGATAAGAAATCGCCCCAAGTACATTGTGACGATTTGTGAAACATAGAGACTTGATCCCTAGGTTTTCAGCGCCGGGAGATGTAAAGATAGGGACATTTTTAATGGGACACTTGCAACTCCTTTTGGGTTGTCCAAGAGTTCTGGATCCAAGAAATCCAGTTCTGTAAGACGGAAGCAATTTGCCAGCAATTGCACAGCCCAGCCATCACTGTCTCCTCCCAAATCGAATTGTTCAACAAATCCATCGATCCATCCTCATGCCCCCCATGGATAGCTGCCATTTGTGGCCCCCTTTTAGTGATGAGATCCAATTTAAATACCATTCGAACTGAGGAATTTGAATGAATTTGATGGATGGCTATTTAAATGATTTACCCTCTGGTTATTTAACATAGCCATGGAAAATGATTTAAATGTATGTCATTAATATTGCAGAGAGGAGTCTCCCATAGGAGTTATAAGTTGCTTCATGAACGCTAGTTGTGACAGCAACAAAGGGTCCAACTTGTCGAAGGATGTTATATCCCACAATGTAACCCATATCTTTTACCACATTTCATAGAGAAAACCAGAACAACATTTTTTGTTTATATACCTCTAACTAGGCAGATACTGTAATTTATGCAATATGATTGGTAAGTGGATTGACAGAACCATATATATATATAATATACATAACCCTTACCCCAACCAGTTGAGCTGTTTACAAGTTGACTACCCCGTTATATATTCAGTTATAAGGGGATGTAACTAAGCGTACATAACTTACAAGGGTCCCTAAAACAGATAGAACATGTTTTTTCCCTGATGTGATAATAATTGATATTTCCGCAATATGCCGCTAGGGGTCAAAATTGGCTGCCCCAATGATTAGGTGTTCAATACATGTCAATAGATCGAAATCTGTAGTCCCTTGGGTCTTGAATTTTAACCTTACCCATATGAGTGGTCAAAGCCCCTGTTGGTTTGCTATGTGGGGTGATACTATCCAATATATTCTGATTACCACAATCCATTGGATTGGTTAAAGGGAAAAATTACAGGAAACCTCCATATTTGATGGTAAAAACCATGGTTTCCTGTAAATTTTCCCTTAAACCAATCCAATGAACAATCCATGAACTGGTAAATCCTATGAATCACAATCCTGGATTTGCCGAGTCGATGATTTGTTGCATTTTCCCAATGGGAAGTCCACTAGAAACATGGCTTATCTTACCGAACTTGGGCAACAGTAGGGATTCAACCCCCCCAAAAAATTGCATATGATCGGATTTTAGCACCCACATATTTCCATGAGATCCCATGATGTAAATCCCATCAAATCCCATGAAAACCCTGGAAATCCATGAACTCTAGCTATGAAAAGCGACATATGGAGGTTTCCTAAGTCATAGGGGTACCCCTAAATCATCCATTTATAGATGGATTTTCCCATAAACCATCCAGCTATTGGGGTACCCCCAGCCATTAGGAAACAGCCCATCTTTCCTTCATCATCTTACTGGTGCTTAGCAGGGAATGAGGGAATGACCTATAATTACCATTAATAATCATCCCATTCCCATCCATTCCCCCATTCCCTACTAAGCACCAGTAGGCGACACCTGCAAGTGCAACGTGAGGGGCGCCTCAGTGGACTGCTACGGCGAGCTGCTTTCGGGCCTGGACCCCACGTGCGCCGAATGCGGAGGAATTCACCAAGAACTGATGGAGTGGAATGGAACCATAGGAAAACCATAGGAAAATGGTGATTTAATAGGATTTTAATGGGATTAATGATGATTACTGGTAAATAGGCTACATCCAAATTTGATGGTTCATCATCATTTTCCGCCCAAAAACATGGATATTTAGAAGGTATAGCCTCTGGTAATTTGTTACATAGCTACTGGAAATGGCCATAGAAATAGTGGATCTTCCCATTGAACATGGTGATTTTCCATAGCAAACTGTTAGTTTACCAGAGTATACAAATCAACAAATCCAATAATGTGGGTAAGAACATGCCATAAACCACCCGTGACTGGGAAGGGTTTAGAGTTTATACCACAAAAAAATGGTGAGTCATTGGGGATGGTTTATGGCCTTGTTTTACCAACATGATACAAATCAACTAACCAATAATGGTTTTGCGTATCACACTATGTGGGTCTGTCTGAAAATGGGGGATACCCCAAGAATTGCTATTTGATAGGGAAGATAATGATAAACCAGAGGACTGGACAACGTTATTTGGGTCTGTCTGAAAATGTGGTATACACCGTATACACCGTATACCCGTAAAATCACCATTTTTGACAGGGAAAATGATGGTGAACCAGTGGATTTAGGGGGACCCTATTTTCAGACAAACCCATTTATGAATGAAAATCCCAGCTATTTGAGGGGATTTCCAATTTTTTTTGAACAACACATAATGATAGTTGACTCAGTCTGAATATGTTTCCCAGTTGCCTTTTCAATTTCTGAAATAATTCACTAAGTACCCTCCAGTGTCATCAAACATGGTGCGGGCTCGAAAATCCCTCCTGTAGAGCTTCCAGTTCGGGGATGTTCCAGCCAGCCACGTTTGATGACACTGGAGGGTACTGAAGGTAGTATTTGATGGGAAATCATTGAGTGATAGTTTTTTTGAATGGTACTTTATTCAGTAATATGGGTAAACCAATAATAAACCACCCATTTTGGAATTCTTTATACCACCCTACTTATGGTGATTTGGTGGATGGTTTATTATTGTTTTACCCACATTATAGGAATTACTGGTGACCAAAATGGAGGAGACCAGCCTCAAAAAAACAAACAATCGATCTCACAGGCAGATCTCATAGGTATGGACAAGCCACAGCTTGCCAAGGATATGATCCGCAATTGCTGGGTTTTCCATGTATATAATATATATATATATATTATAATATATATATATATTATGAAATTATACACAATATAATATATATATATATATATATCAATATATGCTATGTCAATTACTGTATGCTATAAGAGACTAATTAAGGACAGTCATCCCAAGAATTGTTGAGTTGCCCAGACAATGGCGATTGAGCCAACAACAAGGGAACTTCAACACACTAGTTATAGTTGGATAGATTTATAGATTTGAGTATAGTTGATTTTTTTCCCATGACGTATTGTAGTAAAACATAACCAGGGACGGATGAACATGTGTGAACAACTGGTAATAGCTAGATATATTTGAGTATTGTAGTAAAACTACCTTTTTTTCCATATATGGATGGGCAGGTGAAAGTCTATGAACAGCAACTAAGTAACTATTTAATGCAAAAAGCAAGGAATAATACCATGATTTCGATCTTTGGCAAGAGTCAGGAACTCACCAATGGTCATCACAATGGTGGGGCTTGTTTGGCCTGAAACAGCCAAGATATGTATCATAAGTTGAACATTGGCAATCTAAGTTGATATGTCTGGGCAAATTTGAATTAAAACTTCTGCAACCTGAAGGAGTTCATCGTAATTTGCACAGATTTGTAAATTTATAGCTTGTGCCAACAGTAGGTCATAGCTAAAGACACTTTATTATGATGTCATGCGCTCATACTTTGCTTTGTTGCCAAGAACAAGTTGTGACTTGCAGGGTTACCCTGTCTGAAACAGCCGTAGTTCAGTGGAACGTGACCGAAGTTGTTCCTCTTTAAAGCTGGGATTTCCACGTCCATGGTTGTTTCCAATGGAGCAACTCTGAACGACTGATTCACAAAAATATATTGGAGAAATTCACCACAGAATCACAAGACTGTCTGATGTGTCAGAACCATGACATGCATGAGGGGTTGAGCCCAAGAACACAATAAGTGGTTGATGGATGTTGATGGTGTCATTTCTTTTCAATCAGATATCGGGACGAATTATAGCAACTTCACAACTTCACCTCATTGTAAATGATTGTTAGTTCGGCAACTGCAAAATTACATTTTTTTCAGGTTAGTGAATCTTCCTATTTTTCCATATACTCCTAAATAGTGTAACAGTGTAATATTTTGGGGGTATATGTTTTCGATTTGTTCTCAGGTACCCTCCGGCAATTCAACATTGCTATTAGAAAATATTAAAAAACATCGCCCATTTATAGATGATCGGTGATGATTTGATTTGCCTATCAAAAGTGGTGTTGCTTCAACAAACATAACTCTGGTAAATTTTCCCGGATACCCTCTGGTAAACTGACATAGCTATTGAAAATGGCCCATTTATAGCGGATTTTCCCATTAACAAATTCTGATTTTCCATAGTTATGTTAGTTTACCAGAGGGTAAATCACAGCAATTTCATCCAAGGTCCCTCTTTTCCCAGATATCTTAGAAATCAGTTGGCCAAAAGTCACAAAATCACTTCACACCAGGTATGGTGCTCTCGTCCGTCTCACCTTCGAGCCACAGGTCAGGTAGCCACGGGCAGCCCCCACGGTTCTTTAAAGCTGACAAGGTCTGAAAATGGTGGGGAAACCTCAAACTCTATGGTTTAATCATGTTTAATCATGTTTAATCATGTTTAATCAGATATATAATTTCAGATACAGTAGTGTATCATCATTTTCCCAATCCAACATATTGGAATTGCTGGTGTCAATCCCCTATATTTGGACAGTCGGAGGTGGAGAATCAGGTCTTCACTATGAGTAAATCCCATATATGGTGGCATTGTGCATTGTATTTCATCGCCATGTTCGATTCCCAGAGGGCATCATTTGTATCTGAAATCCCCATTGCCGATTCTAGGCTACAAAGAACATAGGCCCAAGTTCCGTAGGTATCATAGTTTTTCAGATCAAATCCATAAATCCGAATGTTAGATGAAATCCCCATTTGTCTGATTGTTACATGAAACTGTCGTTCATTAATTTTCAGATAAAATTCCTATGCGAAAATTGTGGTTTCTCTAAGAACGACTAAACATGTTGGGAAAACCGAAAAAATCCACTGCTTGAGAGCCTCATTTTCCCTAGTAATTTGGCAATCACTTGAGCATATCATATCTCCAATTTTGCGGACAAATCCAAATATCACATAATCCTTTCCCCCTAATCCTAACCCCCCCTCCCCTAGTAACAATCACCTGGGGTAGTTTTTATGTTTTGGGGGTGTTTAGTATTAGGGTGAGAAGCTTCCACCTAAGAATCAAATGAACACCTTTAAAGAAACAAAAAAAACTAAAGTGTTCGATTCGATTTCAAATGGCGGACCCTTTTTTTTTTAGAAAGAAGCAAAACAAGGTAAACTAGCGGGTATGCTGGTCTCGTATTGCTTTTCACTTGCCAGAATTGAAAAATGCAATTAACAACACTAGAAAAGACAAAAATTGAGAACGGACCCTACTGTTCAGTACTTGGGGGACGCTTAGGAATAGGTAGAAGGGATTAGTGGGTTTCAATATCCCCACTGTATCCGTTGCGGTTGGTGTGTTACTCCAATTATTGGTGAATCCCCACGACATGTCCCAGTTGTTGATGATTAAATCATGTTAAATCCAACATGTTGCTAGCTAAACCGACCATTGAAATACCCACTGATGGTACAGCCCCCACTACACTACATTCCATTTTACCCCCCCTTTTACCCCATTATATAATTAGGGTAGCTTTTATTCCCCTTAAAGTGTGTTTTAGTGAAGCTAAACCGCATCTTTTTTCTCGTTAAACCATCCATTACATCACATTCAATTAAATCCCCAAAATCCAAACAAATCCCGTATGCTCCCATGGTGGATCATACTCCAATATTGTTTTTTTTCGCCAGTAAACCTTCCCATGTTTGATGCTTAACACCCTATTATTCTAATTTTCAGCTGCTAAAATCAATGATTTGGGCATTTTCACTGGTGACCTCAAGTAAAGTGGAGGCCTTCCCTTTTTTTGGTGGCCACAAACTGCACGAAAGGTACGTGCGGAGTGGGTGCTGGGGAGCTGGTCGCAGTGCAGCCGCTTCCACTGCATTGCCCAGGGCAGGATCTCGGAACGCTCAGCGCCTTGGGCAATTTGCGCCAGGCCGCCAGTTCGAAGGGGATGGATTTGGCAAATGAAATATTGGTTTATTGGTTATTAATTTTATATTGCGCAAATCATATTCACCAATGATTTATATTTGGAGGTTTCCGAAACTAGATGTACCCCCCAAATCATCCAACATATTAGATCATTTTCGGATTGAACCCCATGGTTTTGGGGATCCCCCGTTTCAAGAACCATCCATTTATAGTAGCCCCCAAAAAGATAGAACAGTGATGACAAGTGAATCTTCACTCTTAGTTTAAATAGGATTTACTTTTGTATCTCTTTGGGGATGACTATACTTCGAATCAAGTGTCCCAGTTGTAAGGGTCTATGATTTATCAATGCATGGCTTAAACATCTACTTGACACCAAGTCCTAATTGTCAATCCTAATTTCAGAAGCCACTTTCAATATGTACCACTTTAAAACACATTTCAAATTGCCAATTGCTTGGATCACTTCAATTTTCAATCCACTTCCCCACAATCAAATCATCCCAGTGAACCATCTCCCCCTTCAGAATTTTGCTCACCTCAATGCCCATTTGGGCAGCCGAAAACCAATATGAGGATGGGTCAAAACCTATTATTACCAAAATTTTGGGGAAATAAACATCCATTAACCAGCTATTTTAGTGTACCTAGGGTGCCAGGGTTTTGATGTTTTGACTCATCGCCCTATATTTGTTGATGGAATCCCAATGTTTTAGTCGTAGAATCCCAGGTCTTCGTGACTTGACCACACCCATTTTGGGTTAAAGCCCAAATTGAAACTCCAATTCTGTCCTTGTTGTTAAAGCCAAATCATCCACATGTTTGTTGGTTAAAACCGAACTTGTTCTATATATAATTATATATATAATTATATAATTATATATATATAATTATATATACATAATTATATATTATATATATGTATACATAATTATATACATATTTGTTATCTTGTTATTGTTATTGTTGCTGTTGAACCCCAAAAGTCTTTGTAAAACCATTGGCAAAGCCCTCATCCTTTTTCGATTCATTCCCATGTTTGTGGCTGTTTGAAACCACATGTTCCTCTAAAACCGTTGATTTTTTTGGGGACTTAACCGCCCAAACTCTTATTAGTGATTATTAGTGGTTCCTGGTGGCCAATAAGCCCTTCATAGTCCTTATTATTGGGTGGTTACCTTTGGGGGTTTGGTTAAGTAATATCCCCATTCAAACCCCCCATAAAACGCCAATTGGGGCTGGTTGATGATTGGGTTTAAGAGTTTAACCTCCATTCGATAAAGCATAGAAACCATGAACCCCCTTGAAAACCGCCCTTCACCTGGCGATTCCCATTTAAAGCTCCATTCATGGACTCCATGAAACCTTCCCACCATCCCAACGGTCCCAGGTGCAGTGTCGCATCTACGACCCTGAGGACGTGGGGGACGGCGGCTCCCGTTGCCCCGCTCCCGTGCCAGCCGCACAGAGGCCCTGTTCGGAGGCGAAAGCTGGGGCTGGGGGGTTGACCCTATCTGGGTCCAAAAATGGAGGTCCAAACGAAAAAAATTGGCTGATTTGGATCAAACTGGATCAAAGATTTGGATCCAACCAAGCAATGATAGGGTCTTGCTTGCTATTTTGCCAGCAAAAGACAAGGATCAAAGCACAAATTGGAGATTCAACCACTAGACAGTGGGAGTTTCACAGGGTTTCGCAAACAACACGGCTGATTATTGGGTGAAGGACCCCAAAAAGACGAGGTTTTGCATCTGATTTTACCATTGAGTTCATGGCACTAATGAAGGGTTCATGTCCTTTTCCCACTTGTAAGTGGATCCATAGACGGTGTCGTGGACACCATGGATTCAGGGATGGGTTTTCAGAATCTTGAACCTCCGGGATCAGATGATACAAGGTAACAAAGGAGTAAAGATGACCAGCCACTTTGTGCCATGCTTATTTTGGAGCTGTCAATTACGTCCAGCTTACATCATGTTTGATTGCTTTTGGATCAGCGGCTGTTACGCACTGGATAGACCAGTTATCGGAGCAATAGAAACTACTACGATACCATAGTAGCCCTCAAAAAATAGAACAATACAATTCAATGGACTGGTTTGGGGGAAAATCTACTGTAAACCACTTGTTTTTACCCTTAAATGTAAACATATGTAAACTATAATGTAAACTGCTTGTAAACTGTATTTTTTCCATCATCCAATTCTACGATAAATCCAACTAAAAGAATGGCGAAAGCTTAGATTTACCATTATCACCATCAGGCGCCTGAGTGCCAAGCTCCCCCGAAATGACGCCTGTCTGCACCCCATGTTCCATGATTTCCTTGTGCCCTCCTCATGACTGGGGCAGAATTCCAACCATTTTTTCGGGGATCTGCGGGGATATTTATGGGTGATCTAATGGGATAATGGGCAAAGATGAGGGTTTATCAGACCTAATGTTGGATTTAAGAGTCAAACATAGGGATGTCAAAAAAACGCGTGGATACCGCTTACATCCGCTTACAAAAGCATGTTTGTGGGTAATTAATGTGGTGATCAAGCGTGATGTTTTTGGGGTGGGTACTCCCATATATTTATGGAGCCAGCCACCCTCACCTGCAAGTGAGTGGGCAGAAATCCCTCACAAATAGGTTGTTTGCTTGGGTACTAGTAGCTGGGGCACCCTCTTTATCCCACTTCCAAGTGACAATTGGCCTACGTAATATGGTACCAGTAACCAGCCAATCCATTGAAATGTTGGTTTCTATAGCTGTTAAGTATGGGCCATGATCCACGGAGTCTTGCTGATTCTTCGAATTTTTGGACCTGAGTAGTTCTTAGGTAACTCCGACAGTCCCAATGATCATCCTGGGCAGTTGATGCTGTGATATAGCAAAATCATCCTGGGCAGTTGATGCTGTGATATGGGGGTTTCCTAAAATGGGGGTACCCAAAAATGGATGGTTTATAATGGAAAATCCTATTAAAATGGATGATTTGGGGGTACCCCCATTTTAGGATTAAAAACCGTCATTGGGATGCTGGGATGGCGCCAAGTCCTTCAATTCACAGGGCGCAGTTCGAAAGATCCTGGCGTGGGTTGATGATTTTCTTTTACAGGTCATACTACCCTTTATATCTCTTTATATATGGCTTTGTCTGAAAATAGGGTATACCCCCAATGAAAACCATTTAATGGGGATAATGAGGATCAACCAATGGATTTAGAGGTACACTATTTTCAGACAAACCCATATTGAGGATTATCATGATCCATGAAGTCTGAAGCTGGGCATCCCGGAATCCCCATTGACCATAAGTGTCGGATTTTCACGGATTATGACCGAGGTGGTGAGTGCTTTTACCTGGCACACCTTGCAGATGTGGGGATGAACTGGAGCGTATCTTGGCATCACGAATGGCATTCATCGGGATGATTCTGTTTGTTTTTCAGGTTTCTTGGACCAGACCGCACTGTGCCCAGATCAGTCCGCACAACAAACATGATCCATCTCTGCCAAGAAGCGGCAAGTCATTTGAAAGAGGATCGGTCGTCCAAAC
Organism: Symbiodinium sp. clade C Y103; assembly: GCA_003297045.1. Taxonomy (NCBI): domain Eukaryota; class Dinophyceae; order Suessiales; family Symbiodiniaceae; genus Cladocopium; species Cladocopium sp. clade C. The sequence continues at coordinate 99,675 of BGPT01001563.1, forward strand.
CCACGTGTATATTTGCATATATCATATTATAGCTTTATCATGCTTTATCATGGCTTTATCATGGCTTTATCATGATTTACCACCAACAAACATCACCTATTTTTGTATATAGGTCAATATGCCAGACATGGATGGTATGGGAAAGGATGTGTACGAATTCGGAGCGCGGGGCTCGAGATTCAACAGCAGCTCGGGCGCCATGAACGCAACAAAGATGTTAATGGAAGAAGATGATGAGGATCCTGACATGGAGATGGAGGAAGAGTATGACCCTGCCATGGATATGGAAAACAAGTATGAACCAGACCAAGTGTTGAATGCTGCACCAATTTGCCGACTTGTACAACTTCCTGCTGAGATTTGCAAAGGTTTGTCCCCAGAATATTTTACTGCGGAACGCAAACAGTTCATTCAGAAGATGTTGCTGAATGACAAAGGAACTCTGTTTGACCACCAAAGTGAACTATTGGATTTTATCAGGGAGCATCAGTCCAAACCATTCGTGCTGACCTATGAAGCGTGCATTGGTGCCGGAAAGACCGCAGCAACCCTGGCGCTGGCCGGTTTGTTGCAGAAAGGCCCAAAGCTGCTATACGCATGCCCTGGTGAGCAGCGAGCTGTTCGAGTGGAGCTTGGGCAGATGTTCTTCAGCGCCACTACCACTAGTTATGATTCACATTTTGTTTTTGCCGACCTGCGACAGGGGCAGCTCATCTTGAAATACAATGAGCACGCAATGAGAGCACAGCTTGCAGGAGAGAAATTGGATGAGGACGTAAACCCAATTGATCATCATTCCATCATATTGGCATCAACTGAAGCCGCTGTGCAGATCCTTACTGAACACCCCAGCACCCCTTTCCTCTTATTCTTGGATGAGTTCATGACTTCAGCCGGGCACAAGGAGTCTCCAGCATTTCAAAGCAACATGAAACTCATCAACCTGATGCTTGCACGGCCTACCCCACAAGTAGTGCTTTCTTCAGCGACATCCATGGGAGAGCAAGCCATGACAAAGTTCAACGACATGGGCTTCTTGACCAAAAGAATTCAGAGCAGCAAGCATTGGACCAACTGGGAAATGTTTGTGAGTGGATCCCATCATTGGCACTTACATCGAGGTTGTCAGATGCGAGCACAAGTGCAGCAGCTGGAACTTTCCATGGACAAGCCACTCTTTGCACGGATGGTGTCTGAAACTTCCGTGACTGATTTGAGGAAGGTTTTGCCTGACCTTGAGGATATGGTAGTTGACCCTTTGCACAAGAAGCCCGGATATGATTGGAGCTGCGAATACCGAATGACCTTGCAATGCCTGCAGCAAGAAGAGGAAGAGGTGATAGGAAAAATCTGCGAAGAACAGAGTTTGCAACCCTTTTCTTTGAGGACTGACTTGCAGGAATGGATTGACTCAGCTGGCAAGACCACAGTGATGCTGGCAGTAAACCAGGTGGATGCGGCTTTCAGTATCTTTAATCCTGACCTCAAGCATGTGCAAGGCAAGGTCATGGGACAGGACCCCAATGGCAGCTTCAACGAAAATTTACGCAAGGTGAACATGAGCAAACTGTTTCGCAACTGTTTTTTCAAAAAAGAACCATTTCACGCTGTTTGGAAAGATTTGTCGGTGGACCCCGAAAACCAGTACCGCCTGAATTTGGCAATCCTGCTGACAGGGGGCATCGGTGTGTTTTCACAGGAAATCAATGAAGAATGGCAAGAGTATGCTTGTTTTGTGTCGGAGCGAGCACGGCTGGGGCACTTGCACCTGTTGATCGCAGATGCCAGCATTGCGCATGGCGTGAACTTCGCCATTTCTGGCGTGGTGTTGGCCAAATCCTTTGTCGAAGAGCAGCGTGCCTCAACGGTGTTTCAACTCATGGGCCGGGCTGGCAGAAGGGGCTTCAGTGACGAGGCCAAGATATTGACATGTGAGTCCTGGCGGCAGAAATTGAGAAGTGCTTTGCAGGAAGGGCATGACTTGTTCGAGTTGGATTCCAGCAACGTTTGTGAAGCCTTGGAGGCAAAACCCTTGGATGGACTTGAAACCCCCGGGGCGGATTTGAACCTTGGCAGCCAAGAGGCCACACCAAAACACCCACATGGCGAGGATTTCCAAAAAGAAGGCCCGGAGGAGTCAGAGGAGCAAGGGCAAAGCTGGTGGGACAATTTCGTTGATTGCATGAAGGAAGGCCTTGGTTGCTGTTTCAGGCGCGGCAGGTCCTAGAGCAAAACGTGCCAGGTATAAATGGATGATTTGAAGTGATCTGATTCTGTTTGCCTCAAACGTTAGGCAATATGTAATAGTACAATTCAAACTTGCGGACTGACGCAGCTTGCCAAAAAGTTCGCGATGTTGCAAGTTGGCGGGTTCATGGGTGTTCGGGATTGATTGGCGATTTTCACCAGAAGAACCCATTTCCCTTGTTGTGTAGCATCCAGGGCACGGACGCACAAGGAAATTTGAGTGTCAGGCGCCGTTTTCCCATGAATATGGTGATAGTGACAATTCCATTCGATTCCGGTTTGTGTATTTGTCCATGTTTGTCCCATTTCGTTTTTTATCCACCCCGAAACTGTTGTTCCACATTCATATCACCATCATTCTGAATCATTCCCGGTTAATTGGTTAAAGTGCATCCCTGGATTTGCATGCGCCTGCTTTCTTTTCCACCAGGGCTGGGGATTGTTGGGACACACTTGGTCAAATCATGCTACAGTATCTTCAATTAAAGTATCTCCCCGAGTATATACCCCATTACTTCCCTTAGTATCCCCATAAAAATCCCTTGGACAACCAGCATGTCACTGCAAAATCCACCAGTATCCCCCCACTAAAAAAAAACATAATCAAACATATGATTATTTCATATGATTTCCCAAATCTATCCCCAATCACCCTAGTCAAGTTTAAGCCAGTTCCAATGGCCTGTCAGGCCATTGTCATGCGACCCAACGGAGCCAACCATGTCACAGTGGCAGAGACGGGTCAACCCCTACAGCTTCAGCGTCTCGGATTCCGTTCCATGCTGGGATGATGGGGATGGGGGATGATGATGAGGTCCCCAAACGGTTGTTTGTTGTGGTTCAGATGTGTAAATTGTTGGAATTCAAATTGATAGTTTATCCGGATTGTGTATATCAATGATATTATCGTTGTATAATTCGGGGTATTGTATGTTTATGTGCAATGTAAATTGATCGACATGGCCGGCCGTAGAGTATGATTTTGTCTGAAAAAAATGGGCAATCACTAACTCACCCAAGACGCCATGATTTACCAGAACTTGATACACAATTTGTGGTCTTTAAATTAATATATTTTTTTGGGGGGAATCCTCATGTTTAAACGAACCTTTTAGTTTGGCAAGAAATCAGGTGTGTTTTTACTTGGAGGAGCCATGAGCCATGATTTCCGAGGTTTTGTGAGTTTTATGTGTTCTTATGTAAAACAGAAATGTGGAAAACCCGGGCGAACTGTCAAGTAGGGGTGGGGATGGTGTCAGATTCATGGGAATCATGGGGATGGAATCTCGGCAACCAAAATGGACCAAAAAATCCACTTTGAACCGATGTGTGCAAGTAGCACTGACACTGGGTTTCAGGAAAGGACCTGTATCGAAAGTGTATACCACAACCAAACAAAGGGGATTCACAGCAACGAAAATCGGGATTTGGACATGCCTGATGAATTGATATCATTGGCAGTCCATGTTTGAGCCAATCCCGCTGGATGACCAACAGTTCTTGATGTCTTGATATGTCTTGATCCCAGGGCCTTAATTTGATCCGAGCTTCGATATGGAGCTTGGAAGGTACCAAGTGAGGGTCATAAAGTAATAACCCAGACTTCTTCAAATTTCTCCTGAAGAAGGTTGTAAGGTTTACATCCTCACTTTGAAGCATCAGTTTTTGCTTGAACTGGCCATGTCATGGTATTGGTCAAAATTGCGACCTCAAATTTGGAGTTTCTAAGTCCTTTGGATGATTTGCCATGGTTTTTATCAATTGCATGTTTTTTTTTGCTGGGTGACACATCCATTTGGCTAAATCCCAATGTTTGATGGTGAAATCCATACTTTGCCTGCTTGAGTCCCCCTACTTTGTGTTGGTAAGGCACCTATGTTGCTGCCAAAATTCTATGTGAGACTATTTGAGGGCCACCACATCACTGGTACGTGCCTGATTTTGCCATATTTTTCCCAGGTGGGATGATAGTCCAAGTGACTCTGAGATTTAGGAAGGTTTGAAACCACCGAGTCATCCAAGTCTGCCCTGAGGCTCCTATTGGGCCTTGCGCATGTGAGTTGCGACGCGACCCTGTTGAATTTGCCGCAAGATGTGGCGGCAGCCACGGCAACTTGGTACAGGGGCAGCCACTCAGATCTGGTGAAGGCAATCAAACTTGGGTACAATCCCCGGAGAAGAACACTGCCATATATTTGGTCTGATGGTGATAAAGTCTTAAACCTGAACTGGGAAGCCCGCTGTTGCCACCTGGTTGGGGCACCTCTTTGGGTTGATCTAGACTGAACACGCTTGTTGGTTCAGTCTCATTGTGTTTTAGAGTCAACATCTGCTTTTTTCTTGGTTTGATCCACCGGTGTGTATTGGGTAGCTGATTAGATAGTTTCTTGATTCTTTCTTGTTTTCTCAACGTAATTGTTTTCTCTCTTTCTGCTGCTTAAGGTTGTTTCGCTACAATTTTAGAGCTCACAATGCTTTGATTTTCCGATGTGTGCATCTGTAGATAAACAAGATTAGCTCAGATTATAGCTTAGATGTAGATGACATCAATGCTGCCTTTTCTCCCCTTGGTTCTTGACCACTTAATGATTCCTGGGCACGTGGGACTGGAACTTTGCTCATCTCAAATCCCGATCACGGTTTGATGGTCACCGAGGTGCCACTTTTTCAATGGTCAGAGCAGTACTAAAACATCTTCGAAAGCCTTTAAGTTGGAAACTGTGAAATGATTTGGTCCCCAAAACATCAAAAACCAACCCTGAAAACATATTGTAGGGAAAATCCCACCGTCACAAATGATCCAAACAACTGTAAACAACTACAATGTTTGGTTTTATAACTTACCACTTCATTAACTATAGTTCATATCATGTTATATCAACCGTATAGATTTCACATGATTTCACCATGCCCAACACGTCCCCATCGTCCCCAAGGCCTGCGTGAGCTTGGCCAAGTGCGGCGACCGCGGCCGGCTGCTGACCTCGTCCGCCGCGGAGCTGGACGCGTCGCTGAGCTCCTTCCAGGAGCTAGTCCTGGCCGAGGACGACGCTTGGGGCGCGCAACGGCGGTGGGGCCCGGGGGGAGCCATGGGGGGGCCAGGAGGACCGGGGGAGTGCCAAAAGGGGGACTTGAGGTACTGGGGTGTTTTTCTTGGGATATTTTTGGGATTTATATAACTAATTATTGTTATAATGTTGATAGTTGTGCGATAATTATGGGATATTTGATATTTGGGTGTAGTATTCACTGATGACAAAGAATGGGATAGATAATTACAAGGAGTTAAAATATATTGAACTATATTGAAAATTAAAATGATGTCATGAATTGGTCCGGATTTAAGGGATTGTTGTTGTGATTCATGTGGATTTAGAGACTATATTAATCTATCTCCATCATATTATCAATTTACTGATGGGGGTATGAAGTCAAGGATAATTCGAGGAGATATATTCATATAGAAGATGGTTGTCCCTTGGGGCCCAGATAGAGTCCAATGGTAACAGCCTGCCAGTTTGGAATTGATCTTGCGAAGAGGTCGTCAACTAAAGCATGTTTTCAGGGAATTTGTTGGCTTAATAGCGGGAACTGCAGTTTATCATATCATTCATATCATTTCCCAAAGAAGATTGGTGAATGTTGAGGGCCTAAACTATGCCTAGCATGACCTGCAAGGTGGGAATTGACCATCAAAGATCAACAGCGACACTCTGCTGGGGTGATTTCAAACTTTCTGATGGTTTCAATCCTTGGGTGGATTATTCCTCAATTGCATCATATCTTTAAAGCTGCTTTTACCATGGTTTTACCCAATTTCATACATAACCCATTGTTACTGGATATATCTGAAGGTGGATCTCCATTTTTCTGATTGAATTCACCAACTTCAACACTATATATTTCTGGATGGATCAAGCCAGAGCAAATATGGGGTGTTTGCTAAGTTGTTCGGGGTCAACATCCACCTACCACCTACGGACTCTCTTTCGATGCAGCGGATTGAACATGTTTTTTCAAATAACCAGCCAGAAACTAGAAGTTGAAACCCATGATTCTTGGTTGAATGTCCACAAAGTTCCAGCTTTGTTGGTTGAGTTGCCCCATTTTCCCCAGCCGCCCAAGGATGGGAGCCCCAAATTTCGCATGAGCGCCACTTTTCACCTGCGACAGGTGGGGATGGCAGTGGTGGCCCAATGGCCCAATAGCCTTCAAGGATGCAAGTTGAATTTGGTTGAATGGGGACGAATGTGGATGGCTTGAGAGATTCCTTTCAGAAATCGTTGGATGTGCAGTGCAGCGACTGCTCTTGCCGGGATTCCGGGAACTTGGACGGAAGCTCTCTGTTGCAAGACCCCCTTGTGACCAAGTGACAATAGGGTAGGTGCAGGGTGTGCCACGAAGGTGCGTGATGGCCCAGCGGTTTTGTCAATCTTAGACGTCTAAACCCTTTCGTCATAAGATTATCTTTTACATCTTATCAAAATTCTATATCACCACTGCGTAAATCATGTGATGTCCCCAACATGTGTTTATGAAGTTTATGATTTGAAATGATTTGAAGATATTCAAGGCAAATCCCTGACAAAAGTCTTTCCAGCTCTCCATATCATCCCATATCCGGCCACCAGGTTGCCACAGCTGGTTTCATCCTGGCCAATCCCTACAGTCCCTTTGGTCTGGGCACGCCCTCCTTCGCGCTGATTCCCGAGCTGCCCAGTTACATCGCTGCCTCTCACGCGCAGCAGCTGGCGGGTCAAAACGAGAGCAGCTGCGCGTTGGGTCGTTGGGCACTGGTACCACCACGGGAACTATGTCATAAGGCCTGGGTGGGGAATTGGGGGGTAGGTTGATGTCTTATGTGGTTGTTTGATTGTGTTTTTGGTCATACATATACGAACTAAATGAAGACATGTTTGTTTGCTTGTGTTGTAGGGTGTCTCAGATTGGGCGAAAGACGCTTGGAATGGAAATCACGAAACATCAGAACTAGCGGATGATACTGTAGTTTCCATCATGCTGATTCAAAAGGCTATGAAAGATCCTTCACAAGCCACTGGGTAAGTAAGACGGATACCTCCAAAATCACGTCATACTGGGATCCTGGAGATTACCAAATACTTCTTAGCACATGGGTTTTAACATGTTCACTTTGGTTGTGTTTTATTGTTTTTACCATGGAACTAGTTCCCACTTTACGGCTTACAAGCGTTTGACACTCTGAACGGTATTTATTTCTTTCCCGTTGAGTATTTGAGCACTATTCCATGGAGTTTCGCCACTTCCAGGATCATTCCCAGGTGGTCCAAGGTCCACAGCGCCTGAAGGCCGATGGCTCTCATCACTGCCCCGACGTCGAGGGCGGCTTCGGTCACTGCTGTTTGCCAGGGGACTGTCCGTCCGATGCCACGGCGGCCGATTGCGAGGACGTGGCCGGAAGGTTCAGCGTGGCATATGTGACCTCAGGCTGGGTCGCCGCTGGGGAGGGTAGAACATGTGATACACTAATCAAGGGTGCAGTTTACTGTATGGTGTGTTGTTTTGCGGGGATTTTGGTGGAAACAATAGAGCAATGGAGTCATGGAGTGAACTAATTTAATGTGTCAAATTATTCCTTTTTGTGGTCAGCCATTTGGGAGGTTGGCGACCTATAGGAAAGTGAATTTGGACTACCAGGGAGATCTGTAGCCTTCACCAAATGTCGTTACATTTGAAGAACAGTATATATATATATACAATATAGGGACACGGGTATGGGGTGTCGAATTTCTATAAACAAAAGTATATTATACATTATTGCCGTAACATCTATTTTCTGATATGTAGAGCACAAGGTATTACGGTATGCCTCACGTTTTTTCACATCAGCTTCAGCTTCATGGTCCCCTTGGGTCCCCAGCTTTCCGAGTTGTCCAGGACAGTGCGAAGACATCCGGAGCCTTGGAGATTGAAAAAACCATGGCGAAAAGCGGTTGGGAAATGGATCGACTTTCATGCTAGGGCGTTCCATATATGGGGGTTTCCTAAAATGGGGGTACCCAAAAATGGATGGTTTGTAATGGAAAATCCTATTAAAATGGATGATATTTTAGGAAAATCCTATTTTAGGAAACCTCCATCTATGTTGGTTTACCAGAGGGTACCCCATTGGGTGATATTTTCTTCGCACTTGTATTGGCTGAATCAGAATCTTTCTTCATTTCTCGCAACATCGGCATGTGCGTTGCTCAACTCCTGCACCCTGGGTGAGAAGACTCTCCTACTAGGTTCGGCTAGTTCAATGGACACCCAAGATCTATAATATATATATATATATATAGTCTGAATTCACTTGGCTCAACATGTTTCCATATAATATAATATGCAATAATATCTCTTAAAAATCTGATGGTCAAATTCAACATGCTCTTCTAGTTTCTATGACACCATTGATTTCTTTCATCAATTTGTTAACCGGGAACAGATCCCACATCCCCCAGATCCTCCATCACAGCAGCCAAGGTGCAGCCCCATCGAGCAGCGCGACGAGTGCCACCGGGCAGCCGAGGCGCTGGGCTTCGACGACGACGTCGCGGTGAAGCTGCGCTTGGCGCAGCGGCTGCCGCGCTTCTGCTCCTGGGAGTGGCTTGGGCGGAAGATGGGAAACTGGGGATGGGGGTGATATGTATATATAACACATATATAGAAATTATATATAACACATTAAAACCCAATATAGGTAATATAGGGGTTATAATCCATTTAATACAATTATTTAGATGTATATATTATATATACAACCATGGTTTTGAAACCATCAAATATAGAGCTTTCCTGTAAATTTTCCCTTAAACCAATCCAATGAAATATTTCTGGTTGGTTTCTGAAGATTGAAGAACATGATTGAAATGATGGACCAAGCAGAATGGAATGACCATGGATGGGATGGTTGATTCAACCGTTTGGATCATATGGGATTTAACCAAGCATACTTACATTGGTTTTGATAGTATACAATTGGGGGGGGGTTCTTAGGTCATGAGGGATCCACAACCAGAACCATGGTTGTTTCAATGCTAAGTCATGGTCTGACTGTCTGACTTGGATGATTTGGGGCACCCCCATGGATTGGAAACGTCCCAAATGATGTTGGTTTCTGAAGAATGAACCAATGATAGAAATGAGATGGAAATGAAGTTGTTTTTTTGCTGTGTTTTGAACGTTATCCATAGAGCATCTATAATTTACATGATATGATTCAGTGACAACAAGCTCAATGGCTGACGTCGAAGCCTCGCGGGTTGGTGAATCATTATTCAGCCAGATGATTTAAGGAATTGGAGGTGGATCCGTTTTTATCCATAGTCTGCATAAAATATATACACAGTTATATAGCATGTCATGGTCATGTCTATATATATATATATTTATACAGTTAGTATGTATGTCTATATATGTGTAGGTATATCAATAAATCTTGAAGACCATAGAAGACCAGGCCTAGTTGATCCAAGTTAGGAATTCTAGTACGCAATTGGATGTGATTGGGTTTCAGTCATGAAATCATGAAACGCCTTGAAATCTGATCACCCCTTCCGAAACCTTGGTTCAGTAATGGCTTTCCATAGATCAGTTGGATCATCCATAAATATGTGCATAATAGTGTATAATACAGACCATAGAATCTCACTATCCATATATGATCATCCTGAAGGAGATAATATATTTTTTTTGTTCAAAGATATGCCTATCTTAGTGATGTTTTAAAACTTATCTACCCCAAGATGACTATAGTTATACCCATTCTCCATGATCGGATCTCCACTACCGCCCCAGGTACGCCAGCTCCGACAACGGCTCCCCCGCCCTCTGGTTGAATCAGAAGTCGCGGCATACCGAGACCAGCACGGCCAGTGCTTCGCACCCCCAGCTCTGCCGCTGCGGAGAAGCACGACCTCTGCGGAGATATCAATGGCGTGTGGGCCCGTGGAGCGTTTGTAGTCGATCTTGCGGCACCTTGGACTGATGAATAAGTGATGATGAACGGATTTCAGGGAGGAGTGAACCACTTTTGAGTACGAAACAATGAGGGTACTGTATGAGCTTGTATTAGGCGAGAGAGGATATTGATTCCCGAATGATGGATAGTGATTTAACCAGCAAAACTGGGCCACATTCACCAACATAGGGATCTGAAGCAGATGGATGTAGGGCTAGACGAACCAGTTGGCGAAAGCTAAGGAGCCATGATCTTTCTGGCGATTGCTGTCTCGAAGTGTTTTTGTTGTTCAAAAAAGAAATGAAGTATGCCTCTTTTGGACTGGTTTAGTAGATTTTATAGTAGTAAGCATCCAGTGTTGGGGTTGCATCAATTTGGACCATGCGCAAGGATCAGACCACTTGGAAGGTTGGGTGCATAGCCAAGTCGGGTAACCAGCCCGGCCAGAGATACTGGCCATTTCCAATGGCATCATGCTGGCTATTTCAGTGGTATCCCTTGAATCTTTCCTAATAGCTGCAACAGCAACCACGATCTAGACCACGATATTTTGCACGAAGGAGAGCAACGAAAAGCACTCTGTAGATTCTAGACCACATTTTTTGCACGAAGGAGAGCGCCAAAAAGCACGTCTTTTTGCACGAAGGAGAACACCAAAAAGCACATTTTTTTGCACGAAGGAGAACACCGAAAAGCACATTTTTTTGCACGAAGGAGAACACCGAAAAGCATGATTTTTTGCACGAAGGAAAGCACTCAAGACAAAGCTTGTCCAAAATACAATGACATCGATTAGCTGACTGTTACAGCTATTAGGACAGATTTAAGGTATCCCCAATGTTTGCTTGGACTTTCGTGAAGTGTCAATCTGTGTTATATTACACCATATTACAACCATCAAAAATTGATTTCAGATTATCCATATATTTCCATATGTTCATCATAATGACAATTACTGTTGAAGACTGTGGTTTCCAGTAGATTCTCCCTTACATCAATCCCTTGATGGTTGAATTCATATGATGACATCCACAATTTGTGCTGGTTAAATCACTATTTTGATCCAGGATCCACTCCAAGGGTTCACCTCGCAGCAGGTAAGCAACGCCGTTTCCGCAAAGTGAATTGCCATGAGCTGGTTGGATTTGCCACCACCGATCCGGACTACACAGGAGAAGACCGAGAAGAGAACGATGTGAAACGTGGAGAAATTCGAAGAAATGGTGGGGAAACATAGATATAGGAATTTCTACTATAGGAAATTCTATATATAGTTATAGGTGTTCCTATATCTATGAAAGATATACAATTCGGTCAGCTTTTGTAGTCTTTCATAGATATCGGAACATCTCTAACCAGCTCAGAATTTTAACTCTTTTAGGCGGTCACCAGGAGAATCCTCCCAACTGGTGGCTTCCGTGCACTGTCGCGAAGCTGGTTTAGAGGACGGCCGGGTTTTGGGCGGTTGAAAGGGCGGTTAAAAGGGATGGATCTATGGGATTTTAAGCATCAAATATAGGGGGTTTTATGATGCTTTACGGGTGCCTGACATTCAAACATATGGGGATTTTGATGAATGCTTGGTTGATGTCTTTTTTTTGGGTTATACTACCCTTTGCATAGGGATTGTCACAATCCATAACTCCACCATGGGAAGATTGGGAAGTCCTCTTAATCAATTTCCCAGCCGCCTGCGTGCCTATCATTTGCCTATAGTGGGCTGGAGCGGGGGATGATAATCCCAATTGACTCATATTTTTGAACTTTGGGGATAGGTGAGGTGGCTTAAGCACCAGCCGGACAAATGAATAGAAATGCGGATGTAGTTGAAAATGACAGAGGTGAACTTGGCAACACTTCCGCAGAAATTAGGGTCCAACTTCACCCTGCAGGAATAGGACCCCCACCCCAGAGCGTCCTGGGATGGTTCAACCTTATGCACCACGGTCAAGACTCATGATGAAATACATTTGATAATACTTGATATTTTTCGCGCATGGTCCTGGCAACTACTGTAGGAACCACTATTCATGATAGTATGAGGAATTAGCATAGTAGGAATGAGTAGATCCTTAGAATCACCATAGGAATTCCCATAGCATGACCCCATGACTTTATTGGAGTCGCATCACTTGCAGCTGGGCATAGGAACCATCCTCTTCGGAGCCATGTAGCTTGATGGAATGAGGAACATTGGAGGGATACTGACAGAACATGGGAAAATGGAGATCATCTACCGTGATTTCATGGGATTTAATGGGAAATTATTGTGACTAATAGGAAATTAACCAACCAAAACGGGGAAATTAATTGTAAATACGCCTCTGGTAGTTTGACGTTGCTCGTTTTCAATAGCTGTGCCAAATTACCAGAGAATCCCAATGAATGACACAATAATGCTCCAAATGATCTTTGGATTTACTGAGTTTGGTCAATCCGATCAAATCCGCTCCACTATTTTTGGAAGTGATTGTGGGGGAGGTGGTTTCGAGATGTTTTAGGCCATCTTCAGCAAACCAAGAGTAATAGAAAAATGCCTGGGTGAAAAAAACAAACACTTACTGAAACCTGTGAATATGGTAGCTTTAACCTCCATCAGATTGGGATGAGGATCTTGACCAGCGTCCCCTCATTGCTTTGACATGTGCAGAATAAAACAAAAAGATGGAACCGTTGGAAACCTGGAAAATCAGGGGGAAACCATCATCTAAAGGATCCTGGAACCACTTTTTTATTTTTTTTCTTTTGGGTTGCTTAAACGTGTTAAGAAAGAAACAAGCTGAGACTGAGATGATGATCCACGATGAACTAATATGTTTAGGATGCGTGGCTCAACTAGCAGCTAGACACTGCCATTTTACCATACCAACTCCAACACACAAATGGTTTTTGTTGGGAAGAGCTGGGATGTTTAGCAACATAGTTGTGAGTTCGTTTGAACCCCCAATTTACTATCGTAGATTCATCTATCATGGCCTAGTTTTTTCCATGAACTTCGCCATCTAAACTCGGGAGGGCTCACCTTTTACTTGTGCACATTTTTCGGACATGTTTGCTGGCCTTCAGCAATATTTCATGGGATGCTCGCTAAACGACACCCCTTCTCCCAAGCACTTGTTGAATCAGAAAACCATCCCCTTGAAATCTCCTGGATTAGTATTGGACTATATTGGATCTACTTATTTAGGCTTCCCTTAATTGAAGGTATATGATCCTTTGGTGATTTTGGAAAACTATGGAACATCACCTCTTTTAATTGTTAATTGAACTTCAATGGGCAATTTTCATCCATTTTCCATAGCTATGCAAAACTACCAGAGGGTCATGTTGTTTTTTTTTTTTTTTTTCTGAACCTGCAATGTGGGGACTCTCCCATATTAACTCCCACAAGAACCCCCAAAAGTGTGGGAAGCTGATGGGAAAGTCCCATCCATTGGAGGATCAGATTGCTCTCAGATACTTCCTCGGCCCAGGCTCAACGCCCGAATGTTGGATGGCGGAGGAACACACACGCCACCCGGTCGCGCCGTAGTTGGGTCAGGGATCCTTCTTTTTTTGTTGGGACAAGGGTCTCTATTAGGACTTTGGCTAATTATTGCAGAACATCAAGATACTCAAAAATCGACTGTTTCAGCAGTTGGGGATCCAAAATCTGATCACTCTACAGAGTCGATACCGGGGCCAGGTATACAGCAACATTTTCTGATGCGATGTAGGAGGGTAGTGTTCCTGGAACTCTGTAACCTCACCCCTGCCTCACCTGTGTTGTTGCGAATTTTGTTGGGAGGTTCTTCGAGTGTTGAAAGAAACTTGGTTCGGATGAATCTTCGATGTTTGATGGTTAGGTTCCGTTGAATTGTGAACTCTTTGATCCTCTGTCATCCTACTCAGATTGTTGCTCCACATGATAGGCACTCTAAGTTTGATGTTTAAGTGGGTATGGCTCAAACATTGGAAACCCATTGACCCGTAATTGTTTCTATGAAACTTATCCAAGCTTCTAATGTCGAGGGCCCAAATACTTCTGAGGCATGTTCAAGTCATGCGTGTCTACATGCAAACAATCATGGAGTTAGTATGGGTTTGTCATTTTAAAGGTTGAATTCCAACTTTTATTTTTTCCTGAAACAACCAGCAATTTCAGTGTCAATGTCAATTCTCTAGAAGTCCGGACCATAAAAGTTGTACCTTGCCGCGTCCTGACCTTTTCAGTGGCTGAGGTTGTGCTGGGAGCAACCGGATCTTGGAGGCTGCCGAGTTGGGGGAGGATTTCGCAGGTGCCTGGCTGGTCACGACTCCTGGCATTGTGGTGGATTTGTTCCGGAAAAAGTGGGGAATTCACCATATAGTAAATATGATATAGATCCATGGTCCATATAGGTAAATTGACTTGGGAATGAACCATCAAAATTACTCATCGGCCATTATTCACCGAAACGAACCAAACATACACAAACAAGCACAAAACAACTTGGGAATGAATATGATTTAGCTATCAAAATATTGGGACATGCACAAGGACTGGAGAGTTAACCATGAAACATATGGCCAAATACACGAGAAGTTGGGAATTTTCGTCAATCATCAAAGCAGAGGGGGATTGACCATCACGGATATGCAGAATGGGTATATCAAACCGGCTGGTGGATTCAAACTAATCAGATCAGCCAGGTATGACTGGGTATGTTATAAGCTGGGTATATGTAAGCTGGAACTATGCACACTCATCCGACATTTGTTGGTGTCTTTGAGTTAGTAATTTGTTTGCCTAATGGTGATATTCGTATGGTTTTTACCGTCTTTACCTATGGAATCGTGCGGGATGACTGACCCTTCTTCCCTGTGGTGTGGAGTAGACTGTCTATCAACACCACGCCCTTGAACTGCAAAGGTCGTTTATCATTCCCTTTTTCCCGCGGGTACCCTCTGGTAAACTAACACAACTACATATAACTATATGGAAAATCACCATGTTTGATTGATGGAACAATCAACTCTAAATAGCCATTTTTGATAGCTACTTGTACGTTAAGTTACCAGAGGGTAACTCTCCGATTGGTTAAACAATCTACTGGTTGGTTGATACGTATTCCGGTATTGATAGACAGAACGATTATTACTAGCGTCAACCCCAAATCGATATGAAACCAGCTGCTACCGAGTATAGTCCTGTCTGACTGGCTATATACATTAATCAACATGGTTTTTGGGCATTGCTGCAGTCGCTTTCAGGTTCCAGCCGCCAACCCCCCCATTCCAGAACAGAGCCAGAAGCCAAACATTGCCCAATTCCAAGAAGGAAATACACTTGGGAAGCCTTGGTAAACCTTGATTTGGTTGGTTCATAGATTGTGGAATTTTCAGCCAGTCTGATGAAAGAAGAAACCGTACCACGAATTATATGAAGTTTTAGTCAGTGTTATTCTTTCAGAGGAGGAAAATCCACCCTTGGATTTTCCAATCCTCTTGTGCGTCCAGGAATCGCCTCGCAATTGGCCTAAAGAAAAATCATCAAGATATGATTGGAAGGGATTGCTATTAGTATATCCCCCATCAAAATCCCCATGAGTTTATGTTTCAATCCTCAGTTTTTGGTTCAATTCTTATTTTTGGTTCAATTCTCATTCTTGGTTCAATTGCTATTTTTGGTTCAATTCCTATTGTGGGTTCAATTCTTATTTTTGGTTCAATTCCTATTTTGTTTTGTTTCAATTCCTAGTGCTGGTTCAGTTCCTGTTTTGATGTTGAATCATGTTGAATCCCTATTTTTGGATGGTTCAATCCCTAGATCTGCTGGCACCCAGGAACGGCAACGACACCACGGGGACCTACTGCGTGGCCATGAACGCATCCTCGGTGGCCGCAGTGGCCCCAGCAGTGGTGTCTTGGACTTTCAAAGCTGGGATACGAACCATGGCTACTTTCGTAACTGGTTAGTAACTATAGTCATAGTCATAGTTGTAGCCCATTTGCAAATGGGATAATCCACTTAGGGGACTTACTGACCAGCCAGAGTTAGACTTAGCACTTACTAAGTCTAAGTGGGGTGATTCTCCAAGGAGCATAAATAACATGGAGCCAAACCTACAACTACCATATTTGTTGGGAGGATTTTGAAACCATATATAACATTCTATAACATCATATAACCATATAACCATATCCAATTTATGATTTCGACATCGGACACACACACACACAAAATGTGTATGTATATATATATATTATATATTATATATATATATATTATATACATATTATACATACATACATACATACATACATACATACATACATACATACATACATACATACATACATACATACATACATACATACATACATACAACATACATACATACATACATACATACATACATACATACATACATACATACATACATACATACATACATACATACATACAGTCATATATGTATACATAAGATTCTAGAAGATGATATGTAAGTGCTATGTTGCGATATGCTAGGATTCACATTATACGATGCAATACGATATGATTTGAAATTATATTCAAAATATGTGCTATGATATGACATGATGTGACATGATATGATATTAGCATGACGACATGATATGATATTGTCATGACGTGACATGCTATGATATTATGCGACACTGTCTGAAAGGATGTGATTTATCGATTATGTATCATGTATCCAGGTACCTTTTGCGGCAGTATTTCGGGTATGATTTTGGGGGTCACGGACCTTCTCAGCAAGGATCTGGCTCCATATCTATATTATACACACGTAGGACCATATTTATAGACTTATAGATATAACTTTATGCTATGCTATGATATGATATGACATACTATGATATGATATGAACCAGTTTGAAATGAAACAATTTGCACTCCGTGTATATATATTTATATATGCATATACATACATATGAGATAAGACTAAACAATCTGAAATTACACAGAATTTCATGTCATGATACATTGCTTTACAATATGTGATATGCGACGTATGGCATTTGTACATGTAGTGTGGTCCAACCTCTTGGCATTATCAATGCTCTCACCTAGTGTTGTTTTCATGTGTTTTATGTGAGAAAACATTGACTCAACCTGTGTGCATCATCAACTGATCATCATGCCATCGCTGTCATTTTCCCGCCAGAGGAGATGATTGCTTTGCATAGTTCCCATAGTTCCCATAGGGGTTGGAGGAAGCTACATAGAGACATGTGATGACATAATAAAGATGGCTCCAACAGCATCATCTAAGAGGTGATGAGTCCTCAGGGTGAAGTGGGTCCCCGCAAGATTGGATGATGTAGAGTTCTTTTAATCCTCCAGCTGAGCAAAGCTCCTTTAATTGTCCAAGATTTAAAATCTGCAAGTTTAAGTCCAAAAGTAAGAAATCACACCATTTATAGATCATTCAAAATATCGAAAGCATGGGTTTGCCATGGTTTTTTTTTTGCATCTGTGTCAATTTACTGGAGGGTACTGCTCAAAAATGTTCAACATGACCGGTCCATTTCTGGACAGGGCCTATTGTGAACCATGCCCTCTGGAAATCCAACCAATTGAAATTGAAATCATCCATGTTTCCATTTAAAAGATTTTAAAAGATATCGATGGATATCGTTTATTGATTCCATATATTCAATCCTGTTTCGATCTTTAGAATGATTTTCGAAGTGTCCCATCGATCTCAAGTTAGAGAGGATTATTATACTAATTCAGATGAATTCAGATGGCCCAACACCTTCAAGATCATCCACATCTTTGTTTGATCCACTTATGTTTGGCCAGTAGTATGGGATTCGTACCCAGTCATATGACACATTCTATACCCACATATCTACATCCTGTAGTATATTCCTGTATGTCCCCATAGATCATATTAGTGTCTTATCCCATTTTCCATCACTTTCCCATGATTTATCCCTCATTGATACGCCATCATTTTGCACAGCAAAATGTCCACATTCTTCACATCACCCAACTATGGGGATATAACCTCCAACAGATACTTTTCACGTGATATTCAAAATCACGAATAGCCAGGACATTTACCAACCCCTATAAAGATTGCCATAAGGTAGATCCTTTTCCGAACGGGTTTCGTATGACTTTTCCACTGATATTCCCAGCTCTAAACCTCTATGGCTAGTTCGGGGATTTCCCATCCAGCCATGTTTCATTATCCCATGATATTCCCATCAAAAAATCCCATTCAATCCATTCAAACCCATTCAAGTCCATTTAAAATCATTTAAATCCATTGAAATCCCATTGAAATCCCATTGAAATCCCATGGATTTCCCATTTACCCGTAACCTCGGGTGACCTGTTCGCCCTTGGTTGGTCCCTTCCAGCTGCAGGTCCCGGAGCAGTCCACGGGACCGTCGCTGGACCCGCAGCAGTTGAATCTCTTCGCGGCGGCGGAGCTGTGTCGATGGATCTGCAGCCAACTGGGGAGTGTCTGGGCCGGAAAACCCTGGGGTCAAAAAGGGGGGTTGAACGAATTTTGAGCATCAAAGAATCGGGAATGAACTAATTTCATGTGATTTACAAGGGATTCATATGGGATTTGGATTTACGTGGATTTAATATATGATTTTCATTCATGTGATTTCATGGGAATTTTTGGATGGGATTTTTGATGGGATCTTTGATGGAAATATCGGAATCTATATATATATATATATATCGGAATATATATAATCAAAAGATCGAATATGGCTGGGAAATCCCCGAACTCGCCATAGAGGTGCGCCATGTTTGACGGTAGCTGGGACACACTGGACCCACGTTGAACCATTCCTCTGACTATCCTGGCGGAATTCCGTTCAGAAAGCTACAGATAATTGTCCTTTTGAACAGATTTCTGGTGTTTAAGGATGAGGATGTCACACATTTGATATTTTTTATTGGTTCCGTCCAATTTGTTCTTCGCTGAATCCTAATGTTTGGTGGTTTATATAAGTCTTACTCGTGACAAATCCTTTGGTGTGCTAGAAAAAAAAAAAACATTTCTTTCTGGTTCAACACCAATTTCTGCATATTTATGCTTGTTAAATCCGCCTTGTTGCATTTGTTTTTGTTTTGTTTTTTCCATTGCAGCTGGGTCAAATCCAGGGTTAAATCCCCCTTGTTTGTGGGTTGAATATGGAGGGTTAAAACCAGTTAAATTCCAAATCTATTCCCATTGAATCCATTTCAATTGCAGGTAAATCCCATTTAGAACCCCTGAAATCCCATTAAGATCCCAGTTAAATTTCAGGTAAATCCCTATTTGTGTTTCATCGTTCCCCCATTTTCCCAGGTTGTGTGGGCTTCACCTTTTTCGACCACGTCTTTGGCGACGCCAACGTGGCGCAGTGCTGCTTCCTGGGCCGTGCCACCCGCTGGCAGCCGAACTTCCGCCGCGCCACGTGTCACTTGGCGCGGGGCGCGCAGACGCGGAGTGGATGCTTTTGCCAGGCCAGACCGGGGTGGTGGTTGAGCCCTAGGGGATGAGGAGTTCACCATGTTCATCAATTTTCTGTCAAAAATCCTGGTGAAATCCAATGTGAAACCACATCACCATAGTGAAAAATCATGGTTAACATCACCATGTCTGGTGAAAAATCATGGCAAACTCAGATCACCATGGATCTACGGATCTTCCGATGACCTCTCCGTTTTTCCCTGGATTTTTTCCGTGGCATTGTTCGGCAGCAGGTGGGCTGGGCTATCGATGGAGCCAAGCCTTCCACCTGCGGCCCAGAACGTGGCTTGGTCAGGTAGCATTATCATGCCACTTCGTTTTCGAGTGGGTTCTACCTCACCAGCCCTTGATATTTCAGAGATCATCCAACACGGAGAGATGCGACTGTGATTGCTGAATGCCTGGTCCGCAGCCTGCAGCAGAAGCAAGTCCAGACTGGAAATGGCATGTCGGGTGTGACAGTGTTTATCCATGTTTGATCCATTGTGAATATGATATATGTTAGAGATTGTTAGAGAGTATCTATGGTGTACTGTATTGTAGATGATAGATATTAAATGAAGACACATGTAATATTGCACATGATAGATTCTTTATGATATACCTTGCAACCAGTAAATATATTGCATGTCATATATTCTTTACACCTATATACACACATTCATTGACACATATGATGTGTTTGTTCTCTACTTCACCTTGGTCTGGCAGCGATGGAGGTGTGTTTCCTAACATCGGGCGAGGCGCTCACAGTCCTTGAAGATGAATTGCAAGGTAAAACAGCCAAGGCAGTGAAGAAAGCCTTGGCAGCTAAGGTTGGCATTTCCAGGTTCAAGCAAAGATTCTTTGTGGAAGATGGTTCGCGGGAGATCCAGGATGATGAAATTCTAGATCCAGTTCCACTTAAGATCCAGCTGGTGGTCTTGGAATTCTGCCCGCCTGATGATGAAGAAACACAGAAAATGATCTCAGCATCTAAGGTCAACGACTTAGTTGCTCTTGAACAGCTGCTGCAACAACCACGAAATCCCAATGAGGCAAACAAAGATGGCAAAACGCCCCTGTTTCACGCTGCAGAGCAGGGACATGTTCACCTTATGGAACTGTTACTCGAGGCAGGAGCAACGACAGATAAGCCTGAGCTTGCCCAAGGGCAGACACCAATGATCGCTGCAGCTTCCAACAACCACCTAGCCACTGTCCGCTTCTTAGCCGAACATGGTGCAGCCAAAGATCAAGCGACACACACGGGTGCAACGCCCTTGTTGCTTGCGGCTCATAATGGCCACCTCGACATTGTGCGCTTTCTGGTCGAAGTTGGTGCGGCCAAGGATCAACCAAACATCAATGGTGCAACGCCCTTGTTGCTTGCAGCTCATTATAACCACCTAAACATTGTGCGCTTTCTAGTCGAAGTTGGTGCAGCCAAGGATCAAGCAAATATCGATGGTGTAACGCCCTTGTTGCTTGCAGCTCACAATGGCCACCTCGACATTGTGCGCTTTCTATTGAAAGCTGGCGCAGCCAAAGATCAACCAGATTGCAATGGTGGAACGCCCTTGTTGTTTGCAGCAAAAAATGGCCACCTCGACATTGTGCAGCTTCTAGTCGAAGTTGGTGCAGCCAAGGATCAAGCCACAAGTGATGGTGCAACACCATTGTGGTATGCATCTCAAAATGGACACCTCGACATAGTGCAGTTTCTAGTCGAAGTTGGTGCAGCTAAAGATCAAGCTGAAAACGAAGGTGGAACGCCCTTGCTGTTTGCAGCTCAAAAAGGGCACCTCGATATTGTGCGCTTTCTAGTCGAAGTTGGTGCAGACAAAGATCAAGCAGAAAACGATGGTGCAACGCCCTTGCTGCGTGCGGCTCAAAATGGGCAAATAGACATTGTGCGGTTTCTAGTCGAAGTTGGTGCAGCCAAAGATCAACCAGATTACAATGGTAGAACGCCCTTGTGGTATGCAGCTGGAAAGGGCCACCTCGACATTGTGCGCTTTCTAGTCGAAGTTGGTGCAGCCAAAGATCAAGCAGATAGCAATGGTGCAACACCCTTGTTACTTGCAGCCGAGAAAGGCAACCTCGACATTGTGCAGTTTCTAGTTGAAGTTGGTGCAGCTAAAGACCAAGCAGATAGCAATGGTGCAACGCCCTTGTTGCTTGCAGTTCAAAATGGCCACCTCGAAATTGTGCAGTTTCTAGTCAAAGCTGGTGCAGCTAAAGATCAAGCTGAAAACTATGGTGCAACGCCCTTGTCAATTGCAGCTCAAAAAGGCAACCTCGACATGGTACGGTTTCTAGTTGAAGTTGGTGCAGCCAAGGATCAAGCAAACATCCATGGTGCAACGCCCTTGTTGTATGCAGCTGGAAAGGGCCACCTCGACATTGTGCAGTTTCTAGTCGAAGTTGGTGCAGCCAAAGATCAAGCTGAAAACCACGGTGCAACGCCCTTGCTGTTTGCAGCTCAAAATGGGCACCTCGAAATTGTGCGGCTTCTAGTTGAAGCCGGTGCAGCCAAAGATCAATCGGCAAAGAATGGTGCAACACCCTTGGCAATTGCCGCTCAAAATTGCCACATCAACATTGTGCGCTTTCTAGTCGAAGTTGGCGCATCAGCAGCTGGAACTGGATTATTTGTTTTGTGCGCGTTTGGGTGGATTGGTTAATTGGAGGTTTCTTTAGATTCGGGATATCCCAAAGCATCCAAGTCATTGGAATATTTCAGTTAGTATTCAACTCCCATGGTTTTGGGGACCCATGATTTTGAGAAGCCCCCAATTGTTTGCATTCAACTTCAACTGGATGGGAAGATTTTTATGGCCCAGCTGTTTGAAATTGTCCGAGGCAAGTCTCCTGGAAGCCAACGAGAGGGATCACTGGGAGCAGTGAAGACTTCAGTGCCATGAAAAATGGCACATTTTTTGATTCTCCTCTATGTACAGAATCTGGGAGAGTAGACAAACACTGTACAGTACAGTTACTATCTATGATTGATGCACATATTTTTTTGAATCTACTGTCTCCGCGAAGACCAAGCTCGTAGCACAGTCATTTGTCACCGGTCTGGTGGCAACTTGGTCCGCCTGCAGTAGAGGAAAAATTGAGACACGCTGCGGTTGCGTTGTCAGTTGTGGTAAAGCTCAGTGAATTGAAGCATCAGCGGAGAGGAAATCATAGATCCTGCTCCAAAAAGGGTAATGTGGTAAAGCCAACCACAAACCATCCCAACAACCAACGACAATTTATCCAGGCATTAGGAATTAAGGGGCAGGACTATTTGGTGGGATTCTTTTTGAATAGTGCCCAGTGGATGTTGGACCAAACTTCCGGTTTAAATCATGGGTACGATACTATTGAGTAACCGAGTGCCGTCTTCCAATCTACCAATCTAGCGACATGAACTAATTTAGCCATCTCTCCAGTCCACTGCTTGCCAACAGACTCCCAAGTTTTCCAAGCCTTTTGCTTAGAGTCACAAGTCTTACCCTCTGGTGATTTAACATGGCTATGGCTATGGCAAATCATCATTTCATATCATTTTTACATCATTTTTATCATCTATAAATGGGCCATCTATACCACGGCTATGGCTGTCAAATCAGAGGCTTCATCTCAGCCTGGGGCTACAGGGCAGGTCCCACGCTGTCCCACTGTAGGTGGCGGTTGTTGTACCACCCCCGACAGCGGTGCGGTAGCCTGGTGTCCTACGGCTTCCCCGAGCTGCAATGCGGAGCAACTTGGTGGGTGAAAAGGGGAAGACCATGGGGAATACGATGGGATGTATCATGATATATATATATATATATATTTATTAGGAAAGATGTGGATGAAGTATAGCATGATATAACGATGATCTCATGTGCAATTCGGAAATCTACGGAAATAAAAGTGAAAAGAGCATGAAAAAGCAGGCCATGATTCTTCGACTATCTAAGTGGAGGCGAGAATAATTCTGAATATCATGTGATAGAACGCAAATCATGGCTATTTTGGCGTGTTTGACCAGGAAAAATGTGGTATACAACCAGCAAAGGTGGTGGATATGATCAATCACAGGGGTATGACACAAGTGGGTATGGCTCTAAATGGGGATTCAACTATGGGTAGATAAGCGGCAAAGATGGTGATTGAACAAGCAAGTCTTGATAGATCTGGGGTTTGATGAAGCCACTAGAATATTTACCCATGGGGCACAAAACCAGCCACACTTCTGGTGATTGTTTGATTTTTGTTGTATGTTCATGGAATACAAAGCCAAGAATCTGATATTTTGGTTTCTCCAGAAGGGATTCCCCAAAATTGCCATGGGGGGCGAAGGCCAAGAATCTGATGTCGTCTTAGGTCCCTCGAGAAAGTAGCCCCGCCGAAAGGTTTGGCACTGTCTCCACCAGGGCTTAACTTTTAAATAGTCCCCTACATCTTCAAAAAATCAATTGCCATCTCAAAAAATGCTATAAATCCACGAGAAAAATCCATGTTCAAAGATATGAATTCCATATTTGTTCCATCAAAATATGGTGCAAATCACTCGAAATCACTCGAAATCCAGCCGTCGGCTTTCCCAGGCTCCAGAACCAGCAGCATGCGGATCTCTGCCATCTGCGGGATGTGGCGGCGGTGTCGGAGCACACCTGCCGTGCCCTGTGGTTCACATAGCCATGGTACTGATATCCATGGAAACCATGGAAATCGATGATAGAAATACCTAGTTTTCAAGATGTTTCAGATGGTGGTTTTCCATTGCTATGTGAAATAACCAGAGGGTACCATTTTGATGGGTGCGACTGAAACCATCAATTGATATGGGTGGTAAACATTGCATTTCTGAACAAAAACATAAATGGGGTAGCCACTGAAAAACAACAAAAGAATGATGAATGACACGATATTCCATTTATGACGTGTTCATTGCCTGCTATCCACTTGATTCCATTTGTGGGTGTCTCTTTTCCCTAAATGGGATCAGGATTTCCCCTTGCGTGCTAGCTACCAGAGGGTAGACTATGAACCATCCAGCAGCTAGCGGCTGCATGGAACCATCTTGATAATGAAATCCCCATTCTGGTTGGTTTACAAATTACATTATTTCCATTCGTCTCCATTCCAATCACTTTGCCTAAAATATCCTAAACTCTGATCTTAGCTGGTTGTTTCCATGTTTTTCTCAATATATTTCTTCTTTCAACTCCCACTTGTTGCGTTTCTTTTCTTGATTCAACTTCCTTGTTCCATTGATGTTTGCTGGTTCACTTCAGCCATCCAAATCCCATCAAATCAGGTGATTTTGGCTAGATCAAGTCCCAAAATCCCATGTTGAGCTATAGCAACCCCCTATCAAAATCATCCAACATCTGTTTCCAGCATGGTGGTTCGATGATGTTTCCTCCATATTTTCCAGCTTTCCGAGGTATTTTTCGGCATCGACCTTTGGAGGGTTGCCACATTTTTAGAAATGCGGAGATCATAATTCTGATGGTACAAGGCGGTGCCCCCTATAGTGAAATGCTGAATTGTAACCCAGACACATCACCCAGAGAGCCACGCAACTAATCTGTGAAGATCAAATCTCCAAATCCCATATATTTTGGCTCTACTTCAAGTCATTTCAATTCCACTTTGCAGGTGATTTTGCTGCGACTTCCCCTAATATCCCCTGGCTGCGAGGTACGCATCCCGATATCCGCGGCCGGCAGTGCGCCTCGGCGCGAGGCATCTCGGTACCTTGGCGGAATTCACCTTGGGATTTCACCTGGAGGATTTCTGGGGCAGGGCAGCATTTTTTGGGAAAGTTCACCAAAATATGCCAGAGATTGGGGAGAGTTGGGGGAGTCAGCTGGCAGATAGCCGAGTCACGCCGGTGAGTCAGAGTCGAGAGTCAGGTAACGACGATGGTTGAGTCAGATGAGATGAATACGTGAGTCAGGTACAAGGAAACCAGCTGAACCAGAACACACACGCACACAGACACACACGCACACACACAAACCAGAGTCATTAAAAGGAGCAAGTAGGGTCAAAATTAGGTCGAAATTCAAATTCTTTTCCTGGGGACAGTCCCGTTTCAAACAGAAAGAGACACAAAAGGAAAATGAAAAGCAGACGGGGCAAGCGGGGCAATCTGCAGGTGAGCACCTGTGGCCTTGATATTGTTCAATTTCCATACTGTTGAATGGGGGGCTAGCAAATGCATGGATCTCCTCCTCCGCAGTTTTTGCCTTTAGGATCTTTAGGTTAATTTTCTCAGAGCCGCTGTTGACATGGAAGCTGTCNTGGGGGGCTAGCAAATGCATGGATCTCCTCCTCCGCAGTTTTTGCCTTTAGGATCTTTAGGTTAATTTTCTCAGAGCCGCTGTTGACATGGAAGCTGTCAAAGTTACAGACTTCTTATTGTGTCTGCTACAGAATGGTGGCCGCGAAAACAAGACAACCCGACGGTCGGCAAGATCTGTAAAGCATATGAGGTCAGGCCAGTACTCTCAATTGGAGATTCAGTCCTGGACCGTATGCACTACCTGGCAAGCAGCGCTTCCAGAAACTGTTTCTTTTTTGAAAGCCTGCGCATGGTCTGCAAGTGTTTCGAGGCCGCAGACAGGTATACAAGTCACAAAGACGAGGCACGCGAAGCCCCAGCATGGCGAGCCGTACTTCCAAACCACGTGCCGGATTTTTTCTTTGGAAGCAAGTGCCCACTGTCGCAAACAATGGGCGGAACATTGTTTTGGATTGTCTGCTTACAGAAAAGATTGGCCCTTCATTGGAAGCGTCACTTCAGGAGCTGAGCTCACAGTGCCCCGATCCTGCCGTGATGAGGGCCAAAGTGCAAGCATTTTTCCTTAGCATTGTGAGCATGAGGGAGAATGTGCACAGGGCAGGCCTACAGTGGGACGGATCATCAAAAGTTCGCACCATTGCGTTTTGTGATTTTTTCCGGCTTATCTCTCCAAAGTATAGCGCCTACCACGAAAAAGCGAAGCCAAGATATACGAAGTGCTGCGCTTCGCAAGATGATCAGAAGAAACTTGAAAATCTGATGATCCAACATGCAACCCCTTCTCGGGAAACACGCGTCTGACTCATATTGTCGCTTGTACTGGCACGGACCAGATTGCTCCGCGCCCGCCGCGTTACCCGGCCTACCTTTCGACCTNCCTTCTCGGGAAACACGCGTCTGACTCATATTGTCGCTTGTACTGGCACGGACCAGATTGCTCCGCGCCCGCCGCGTTACCCGGCCTACCTTTCGACCTTCACGGAGCGCAAATCATTGAAAAAACGCCGCCTTTCGTAACCTTACTACCTTTCCGCGCGCGCTTCTATAATCTTTCTCCTGCCTTTCTCGGATCCTTCCCTTGACCGTTGCTCTGTTCATAAGTGGGAAGCTTCGCTTCTATACTTCCTGGGAAGTTGTGCAGCTACATGTATTTCAGGCCTTGTGGCATCCCACTTACGGGATGTGTCACAAGATGTTGGTGCCTGCCTTGGATCACCTCGGCGCTTGAGTCCGATGCGGTCGCTTTACCTCGGCGTTCCGTCAAACGTTCTACCGCAGAAGATGGCGATCGGCCTGTCTCGGGCCAGCAGGGAACTATCATGGTTTGCATGCAGCTGCAGGGGACCGGCCCTTGGAATGCTCTCGGATCTTTCTGCGATGAGCATGCTGTTCCCCGGACTCGAAACTAACATATTTTTAAACAGGTGTGGAAACGGAAAATCATTGCATTGGCGATTTTGATTACAGCAATGGGTTTCCCAATCTTATCGTATGTGCTTTGAGTTTCCTTTTATAGTAATTCGAGTTGCCAATCTCCAAATAGTATGCCAAAGTACAAAAATAACAACAGCAGCTGCAGAAGTCAGTTTTTTCAGGCCTGGGACTGGGGCCCAATCTCTTCCATCACAGCAGACGAACAGCGTGCTTGCCAGCTCATGGTGCAGCACTTGCCCCGGAATGACTTTGCAGAGAAAGTCACGCTGGATGGGCTCTTGACAGACGGCATCCGTCTATTGGATTTGGTTGCTGCAAAGGAGGAGCAGGAACAGCAACGTCNCGACGTTGGGCATCCCTTTCGCTCGCCGCAGAGTCGCCCAATGCCTGACTGGGAAGTCTTGCCGATGCTCTTTTGAGACTCATCGCCGCCGAGGCGCGACGTTTTTCACGAAATTCTTTAGACACGCGGTTCTGAAAAGAAGCCGAACGGAATCACAAATGCATCAGCCACCATCCCATCAAAGGCCCCAAACACTCAGTGTGGGGGTATGAAATGAGTGTGAGTCAAAACTTTGATCCCTCCCAATACCCTATTGAACAGAAGGGTCCACATCATTCAATAACCCCCGTTCAATGCCATTGTTCACAACCTTTGTTCAATATATTGTTTCAAACCCAAGCTAAATTAAGATTCCTCCACCATTGTCCATTTCGAATTTGTTTGGGTGATGTTGTTCAATGGATTCATTGACACGTAGCCTCGCTCGTTGAGCGCCTTCCTGGCCTCAGCTCGATAACCCAAATTGCTGNTCGAATTTGTTTGGGTGATGTTGTTCAATGGATTCATTGACACGTAGCCTCGCTCGTTGAGCGCCTTCCTGGCCTCAGCTCGATAACCCAAATTGCTGCGGATATTCGCCGCACTGAACTCAAATCCGGCATTGCGCTTGTATATCGATAAGAACATGCTGCTCACAGCTTTGAGACTCTGGTGCACATAGAACTAGAGAAGACCACCGTTGAATGAACGCTGGTTCGTTCTTTTTTGAGGTTGTTCGTTCAATATCTCAATACCTTATATGCTGTCAAGATCGGTTGCTCATCCATCCCATTGCGTCAACTTGCTTTTGGGCTTGACTAACTCCGTTACTGCGTTNGTTACTGCGTTGGAAACAGTTTGATTCATTGCTGACGGTCAGAACTGATCATCGATTGGTGACCGTTTCAATGTTGCCAATTTGTCCAGCTGGCCAGGCATGTCATCAAAAGTCACCGTTAGTGTAGTGTTTGGTGAACGGGTTAGTGTATTTTTTGGTGAACGGGTTATAGTTGTTTTTTTGGTGAACGGGTTAGAAGTACTTGTTTGAGAGGTTAGCGTATAAAAGGTTAAAAAACGGGCATAATGGTAAGTAATTTTGAGTGTAATGGTTTGAAGAGGGAGGCGATATAAGGGTTAGGCGTGGTCGTGTCAACATTAGGTGCAAAATNAGTAATTTTGAGTGTAATGGTTTGAAGAGGGAGGCGATATAAGGGTTAGGCGTGGTCGTGTCAACATTAGGTGCAAAATTATGGTCCTGGAGACCGGTGTCAAGTCTAAACAAGACTGCGCAGGGTCAAAATTATCGTCCTGGAGACCGTCGGAACTCAAATCTAAACAAGATTGTACAAGGCCAAAATAAGGGTCAAAATTATCGTCCTGGAGACCGTCGGAATTCAAATTTAAACAAGATTGCGCAGCCAAAATACTTGTAAGATCTTGTAAGGGCCAAAATTATCGTTCTGGAGACCGTGCAAAATTGTCGTCCTGGAGACCGTCGGAATTAAAATCTAAACAAAGTTGCACAGGGTCAAAACTAGGGTTGAAATTATCGTCCTGGAGATTGTCGGAATTCAAATTTAAACAAGACTACAGGGTCAAAATGAGGGTCAAGATGATCACTGAGTCACAAGACTGCACAAGGTCAAAATGAGGGTCAAGATGATCACTGAGTCACAAGACTGCACAAGGTCAAAATGAGGGTCAAAATTACCGTCGTGGAGACCGTCGGAACTTGTCGGAACTCTAATCTAAACAAGATTGCAAAGGGTCAAAGTTAGGGTCAAAATTATATATCGTCCTGGAGCCTGGAGAAGGTCAGAAATATAAGTCAGGGAGACTGTCGGAATTCAAATCTAAACAAGATTGCACAGGGTCAAAATTAGGGTCAAAATGATCACAAGACTGCACAGGGTCAAGANAAATATAAGTCAGGGAGACTGTCGGAATTCAAATCTAAACAAGATTGCACAGGGTCAAAATTAGGGTCAAAATGATCACAAGACTGCACAGGGTCAAGATTAGGTCGAAATTCAAATTCTTGTCCTGGGGACTCCCGTTTCAAACAGAAAGAGACACAAAAGGAAAGTGAAAAGCAACACTTGGAAACGTTTGGATTTTTTCCAGGGATGAGGTGCATCAAGGACAAATGCGGTTGTGCTGTGTCAGGCTTGACAAACCTAGTCTCCTTGAAGTTGACTCAACCATTTTCCTTTTTCCGACTCACCCAATCGATCCTTTCCGACTCAATCATTCTCTCTGTCCGACTCAAACGACCTGCCTCAGCCGACGCCCACATTTCGGGTCTGAAAATTGAACGAAACCTTGGAATGTTTGTAATTCTGAGTTCATGGGAAGCATGTTTTTTTTGAGAAATTGATTTGGTAGATGATTTGGTTTATCTATTCTGGGTCATATATAATACAAATAGCGGCATAGACATTGCAATTGAAACCTCAAAAAACATTGGAAGAGTTACTGACGTCATGGGCTTCACCACTGGAACTCACTGGGCCGATACCTAAAATCGACAAAGCAGGCTGTTCAAGGAGACTATGTAGATATGGGGAATTCACATCCACTAAGCAGCTATTTTAGGGTACCTAGGGTCCTGGGTTTTGGCTCAGAACCATATAATGTCATCTCAGTTCTGATTGATTGAGTTTAACGTCATCAGATCTTTGGTTGTCATTGTTATACCCCCCTGATATCTTTGGGTAAGTATCAAAATCCTGCCAGAATCCAGTTGGGCACACCTCCCCAAACACTTCAACATAGGGTTCCAATATGTTCCAGTTATACTATGTGATGATGTTTATAAAAGGTACCTCTCCTCATCAGGGTCACATCTACCAGTTGAATAACATCTGGATGAATTATAATGACCTCACTGTGAGGTCACTGGAATGAAGGTTAGGATTTCCGGAATCATCCCCAAATGGCCCAGCATTTCAGCAGTTTCAGGTCAGTGAATTGTGATGAAATTCAGCCAGACATGAAATAAATGCCACTTGTAACTTGGGCTCTCCAGGCACAAGTCCAGACCAGGACCATCATATGTTTGTTTCCTTGCACCCTTGTGAAACCTTGACTATCCACTGGCATCGTGGGGGGGTATCCCAAGCTATGACTGGTTTGAAGCAACAATGATTCCCAATTGTTGATGGTCTTGTTCCCCATTGCCGCCTAAATCCATTTTTTTCCGACATATGTGATGCTGAAATCCAGTTCAATCTTGATTTTGAGATCTTGGTTTTGATATATTTTGATAACTCCAAGAAGTTCCCGGCGCCAAAATTCATGGGGCAGTGGTCACCAGTGGTCACCAGGCGACGTTGTCACCGAGTTCTTGGGCTCTGAGGGAAAGCTGACGGGTGCCCAGATGAAGTTGGGGAACACAGATGGGGAGCTGATGGGTATATAGTATATATATATATATATTCCATTTTATTAACGGGATAGATAGAATATATCGATACAATGGGATATTTATATATTTTTTTTTGATAGGATATGATAATCATTGTATCCCATTATATGTGGTAAACTAACATAGATGTTCAATGCGGAAAAACCACTGTTGGTAGGTGATTTTCCCAGGAAAACCATTGGTTTTCCATTTTTTAGATATTAATATATATATATATATATGGAATATACAACATATATATAGATATGTAAATATTTTGAATGCCATGATTTCGCTGTCATTTGAAGCAATTGGGCCGAGTACAGCCGTCGTATCTTGCTCAGAGCCACTGCCAAAGATCCCTCTGAATACCAAGGTTTCCCAAGGGATCAATACTTAGATTCACGTCGTTTTTTCAATGAAGGAAAATGAGTTCGACACAGATGTAAGTGATTGTAAATCCTCACTTAGATTCACGTATTTTCCAGACCATGTTCTATGGAAATTGGCATTCATTCAGTACCCCAAACACTGTGGAGGTTCACACTAACCAGCGTCCCACACCACCCGATTCCAACGGATTGTGATCATTTTCTCAATTCAACTGGCCACTTGGGTGTATCTCCATGTGCAGACAGGCATAAAAATCCTTGTTGGTTCCATATCTCCTTTATATCTCCATGTTACATCCACATCAAATCCCATGAAAGCCACATGGAATCCACATGAAATCCAGTCTATTTCAGGTTCTTTACTATTGACCCCCGGAGGTCGGGCAGCAACATCCCCTGCGACATTGCAGTGGTTGGGGCTGGCGCTGTGCCCAATGTGGACTTTTGCCCGCCCGAGCAGGGACACCTGGTGGATGGGAGGCGGTTGTACCCATTGAAAAAAAAAAATCATGGACGATCCTGGAAAGCGAAAACTTGGAATCATCTTTCATGATTCTTCGGAGGGCATTACGATTACATGAAACGACTACAAAATATCTGTAGAAAATTGGAATTACAGTGCTTGTACAGTAGAACCTCAGGAATCATCTCAAGATTGCCCTTTGGTTTGATGAAATGAACAGCCAGTAATTGAACGTAGACCCTGAAGATGGCCAAGCTTAGTTCGGACATCGACATCCACACTCCAAGAGTGGTGCGAAGGTGAATTCCCTCATGTAAAGATACAACTGGAAAGAATATGGGCCTGGATCAAGCCTTGTTTATATCACTGGATTGGTTTGAGGGAAAATTTACAGGACACCTCTATATTTGATAGGGAAAACCATGGTTTCCTGAAGATTTTCCCTTTAACCAATCCAGTGATTATACCAGATTTTTTGGGGGGATGAACATCATGAACATCCAATCCCAGCTATTTTGGCGTCATAGCCCAGGGTACCAGGGTACATTTTTTCTGATGATCCCTTGGCCTGAAAGGGCACTACAGCAGAGGTACACTCAGGTAATGTGGCAACGGAAGATCCAACTTTTGAGACTACTCATATGTTTTACTATGTTACAAGTACATGTACAATTATAGATACAATTATAAATACAATTGTAAATACAGATATAGACACATACATATATATATATATACATATACATATTATATATATATACATATATACATATTATATGTATATATATATATTTACATATATATATATATAATATATATATATATATGTAAATATATATATATATATACATATATACATATATATATATGTATATATTGGGGTCAGAAATGGATTTGTTTCTTTGCCCGGTTGGAATACCCATGCAATGGAAGATGAGAACCGAGAATCAAAGATTCCTTTGCCACTGGAGTACTAAACTCCGAGAAAGGCATCAGCACATTCAGGAAATGGCTCCGACCAGACCCATAGAGTGTGGTTCTGGGATCTTATTTTTGGCTGTCAGTCAGCGTTCAGAAAGGTGGAGAATATTGCAAAGTATTGCAGCTCGTTTCATTTGAAACACCTGCAGAAGATCCAAGGTGGGTTTGCCCAAAATGGGTACTGTTAAATTCCAACGGTTTCAAACCCTTCCGGAAAAGTCCCTCATTTCTTGGCGCAACCCACCCCCATGTTCCACAGAACCCACAAGCTGCGCTTGGCCGCTGAGGCTCAAAAGAGAGCAGGGTGGCCTCTTAGTGGATGCGATGATGTACCTTGGAGCAGGTCCATGGGCCGGCTCCATGATGATCTCCCCATCACATCCCATCAAAGGGAAGTCACCCTGACAATGATAGATCTTGGTAAGGTCAGCAAGGTCTGCTTTACACAAGTGTGACTTGTTTCCATATGATTTATTTTGCAGCTTAGAGGTTGCCCCAAACATGAAAAATGGTGCCTTCAACCAAGGCAGACGTCGCAGCCAGATGTCTATGCTGTAGGCTGGGAGAGGGTGGTTTTGACCAACTAAAATGAGACTTCAGTCACGAAACATGGATCATTTGAGTGGAGTTGACATTCAAAATGAAGTTTGAATCAGCAAAAATGGGGAGGTCTAATGTGGATCGCTCTTGGCACACTTCAAAGCTATGATTGTCCAATGGGGGATGAAGATGTAGCTATACGTGATTTGAGTTCCGCCGAATCATATTCCATCACGGGTATATATTATATGGTTAGTATGCTTAAACATTCTACCAAAATGAATGGTTAATAGAATACTACTTATGACCAATGTTGGGGCTCCATTGGTACCCCATCCCCTGATATCAACTCCAGACCCATGAAAGCATTATCCACGCCTTGCTCTTTCCATACATATTGCTGACATCTTCATATATTTCGCAGCCTTCTTCACGATTGGTGACATTATAAATCCAAGAAGTCCCCAAAAAATCAGAGATGTGATTTCTGGCAAGGGGAATTGGCAAAAACATCCCCAGGCGATATCGCCACCTTCCCTTCTCGCTATGGCGGCTTCCGGCGATGTGAGAATGCTGCTGGGCGGCAAGTTGCTATCCAGTAGGGAGCGCTTCGCAGCTTGGATTGGTTTAAGGGAAAATTTACAGGAAACCATGGATTTTCCCATCAAATATAGAGGTTTCCTGTAAATTTTCCCATTAACCAATCCAATGAAATGGGTGATCCCCAATACTAAAATGGTCATCCATGACTTGGATGATTTGGGGGTACTCTCATGGATTGGAAACCTTCAAATGGAGAGCGGTCCGAAGCTACAATCAGAGCTTCCCAAGCACATGATACTGTAAAGGTTGTGACCCTTTATAAATGGGATAGAGACTGAAACGCCAATTAGAATATGTATATATATATATATATACACATATTGGTGTCCAAATTGGTACAAGGTGGTGCACTCCAGTTACTTTCTGTTTGTTGATCTATGTTCTCCCCATCAACTAGTTCGATGTATCTACCAGTTTTTGGAGCTAGAAACCTGGCCAAGTAGGGGACACAAAATCCCATGAAATCACCATCTTCGAAGGTCAGAATCACCATTCTGGTTGGTTAGAAATATATACATCTATATAATTAACTATACAATAAACCCCCAAAAATAGGTGGAATTTAACTTGTCTATCTTTTTGCTTAGCATATATCCCATGTGCAATCCCTGAAGCCCATGGAGAAACTCTCAGGTGGACCATGCGAGGAAGTCTGCAGCACAAGCCGTGAAGGCAGCCATGGGCTTGAAACCTGAGCCCTACCAGTGCCCTGCGCCGCGGGAGGGCAGGAGGCTGCCTAAGGCCGGATGTTTGAGAAAAAACAGATCCATTGTTAGATCCATTTATAGAAACATGTGTATGCGGCATGCGGTATGCGTATACACATACTATCAATAAGTGCATACAGATATAGCTGGAGAAACAGAGTGATATGGTAGTCTGGATATTCATATTATTTGGGGATGTGACAACAAGAATTGTATATACACTGATAATATATGTATCAAAATCCGCGATATATATTATATATAAATAAATATTTGTCATTCAATATTCTCCCAGGTATCTTGAAAGTAGGGCTTGCATTTGTCAGGTCGGGTTGAAAAACAAAAAACACCTGGGACACTTGGAACTCGTCTTGTGGTGATTTGGACGAGTTTTCTGTTGTCCCTCTTGGATGAAAATCCCCAACAATGAATACCTTTCTCGGAGTTTTTTTACCACACACCCGTTATTGGGAGGTTTTGGCATAGGAAGAAACACATTCTCAATACACCAATCTGTAAATGAGATTCCCAGTGATTTTGCTACACAGAAATAGTCATACATATGTCATTTTGCTACATTTTCCCAGTCATTTCTGGAGGTCTACAGTCTGGTACTCTGCCCCATAACTGATCCTCACATGGACCATAGCGGCTGCAGGAAAAACACCAACAATCCCAAATCAACAGTGTTCCTTCATGGATGTTTGATATATCAACCATACATTTTGATATATCATGTTCTATGCATAGAATCAATTCTACAGGGTCGTACTTGCATCTGGCGATCTTGCCCCCAGTCCAAGTTTCGCACAATTCCGGATGACATCTCCAGTTTTCCACCTCATCCACTTCCAGTTACTTGCCATATCTCTACACGCGCATCTTTGAGTACACGGACTCTCCCATCGTCTTTAACTTCTTTGGCGATCAGCACGCCCCGCTTGCGTCGCGTTGCGCTTGGGAAAGGGCGGGCTGTCCGCAGATGAAATGGATACCAATGTACATA
Source organism: Symbiodinium sp. clade C Y103 (assembly GCA_003297045.1). Taxonomy (NCBI): domain Eukaryota; class Dinophyceae; order Suessiales; family Symbiodiniaceae; genus Cladocopium; species Cladocopium sp. clade C. The sequence goes on from BGPT01001563.1 coordinate 135,498, forward strand.
ATCATTCACATTTATTCATATCATTTCAGGTGAAAACATAACTACACTTACTAGTATGTAGCCCAAACATGCCAACATGTGGAGATGCCATACAAAAGCAGTAGGCAATGTGGCATGGGGATTCAAACCCCCTAAAGGTGACTCCCTGATAGGACCAGCCATCCGGGTGGATTCTGCAAACACCAAAGCGACCGCGCAACGTTCCGGGCTCTTTTTGTCCAAGGGACTTCGAGCTACAAAACGCTGTTGTTTAATGAGACACGAAAACCAACAGTGCAAAAAACATGGAAGTGCTAACTCATGCAACATCTACAGTTGCACTCGAGTACTGCAGTTGTGTGTTGTCTAAACATAGCGGTCACCCAAGTCCATCAATTGATCATGACTTTTCAATTTTTCTACTTTTCATGTCGTGTTGATTTTTGAGCCAAACCCATCTTAATCCCCAAAAAATGGATCTCCCAGCCGTGAGCTGCCGCAGGGGATCTCAGAAGCTGGGGTAGCGGCTGGATCTGGTGATATGACTGGGTTAACCAATTCGTAATGCACATCCAAGCAAGGTGATTGTTGATCTTCCCCATTTTAAATCCACTCTTGTGGGACATCCAATATGATATCAGACGTATGTATTTCTTGTCTGGCTCCTTGAGCAAACCCTTCTGCAAAGTGTTCGAAGCTGTGGCTGTGACTGGATGAATCAGAAATTCTCGATTGGAGATTTGTGGCGATGGTGTTGGGAGGACCATATTGGGTAGAAATATGTAGAAATGATTCGATTTATAGCTTTAGCCGTACAAGAATCATCAGAACGTTTCATACCCAACTGAAAACAAATGCAGGATATGTGAGATGCGACACGATTGGTGGCATTTTTGATGTTGAGTGATTGCTAGTTTCAATCAACATTCTTGAAACATACTGAAACTGCAATGATCATCTGCATGAGGGCGGAGTTCTCAACTAAGCCATTTTTTGGATGTCTTGGAAAGTGTCTCTCATTTAGATGGGTGATTCTCAGGGACAAGCCCAGACCCATCTGGGCTTGAAAACAGGGTGCCTCATTCCATCCGCTGGTGAAGAACCTCAGAATCTTCCATTGTTACAGGGATCCTGGCCATTTGATTTGACGGGTACCCATCTCAAAGAAAATGTAAGACGCTCCGCCATCAAGCACGCTTTCTGGCCGTATTTTGTGCACTAGGCGCTAGTTCTCTTGCTTCAAATCAGGGTAACATGTGGTAGTTCAAGAGTTTGAGGTGAACCTACATATTTTGTCCTATTTTTACGAAATGGATAGAGCTGAGAGCTGTCTTGTGCAGATTGTTTTTCAGGAGTCTCATTCTTAATAATCTGTCAAGAAGGCCAGCTTGAATTACCATTTGAATCCCTTTGCTATTCTATTCCAGCGGAACATCTGATAGGTGGAATTGATTGAACGGATTGGATGGATAGAATGGGTGGAATGGACGGAATAGATGGATTGGATGGAATGAATGGATGGATTGATAAGATCGAAAGAAAGAAACACACAATTAAATAAAGAAACAAAGAACGAAAAGGAAAGAACGAGAGAACGAAAGACCTATAGATAGGTAGATAGGTAGATGGATGGATGGATAGATAGCTAGATAGATAGATGATATTCCTATTCAAGATTGCTCGATGTCCCAAATTGCTAGGGTGCAAAAACGGCCGGTATCATCGAGCTCTATTTGGGTTGTAAACCTGGCGTTCACACTGCAGCTGCGGTGTTCAGGTAGCCATCCGTCATTTATTGCTACTAGAAAATGCCTATAGGAAGAACATGCTCTCACTGGAGGAATGCGATGATAGCTATTTAGGAGTACGCGTCAAATTCCCTCACGGTTTTCACCAGAATCCTGAGATTGATTCAACGTATTGCAACATGAATCACCCCGAAAGGTTCACCTTTTCCTCCTCCTTTAAGGACTACTTGAAGAGGATTTCTCTTGAGTTGTTGGAGCTACCCCAGGCCAAAAGAGAGAATCATCCCCCAATGAAACGGGGATTTTACCCCCAGAGCAGGTGGATCCAGGTGGTGAAAAGCCATCAACAGCATTCAACAGCCCATTTTTGGATATTCTTGGACAATCTGCCCATTGTTCTTCAATTCCTTTAGTCCCCAGATACACCTTGAGCACTCACCTTTTCAACCTTGGGATCATCATCCCCTCAACAGTCTGTTAAAAAAAAAGGGTCACCCCCGCGACTCAGCCTTGCGCCATGGCGGAAGCGGAAGTGCCGGCCAATGAGGAATTGTTGCGGCAAAAGGCATTCGTTTCTTGACTTTGCGCGGGGGTTTAGGAGGTGCCAAGAATAGCGTCGGAAAACGGTGAGAAAATGCTCCGCTAAAGAGCGATCCTAAGGGGGAAAATGATTTTGGATTGTTGGTCATTGCGCCATTTTCAGGCAAACCCTGGGGCTTATATAACCAGCAATGATAGACTGATAGACATGATCGAGGCGCTTACTATGTTTTCAACCAACAACAATGATGAAACATGGTGTACTGTAACTGTAATTTCATGTCCTAAAATTCCATGGTTGATCATGATTATCCCCATCAAAATTGCTATTGTTGGAGCTTGAACGATAATGAAATATCACTTATAGATGGTGCTGATAAGTCTTCCAATGGAGGGATGCACCACTGGGACATACCAGAGGTGTCATCAAATGTGGCTGGCTGGGAAATCTGCGACCTCAATGAAGGTGGGCAGTTTTTAGCATGCCATCTTTGATTGTATACTACTTCTGGAGGGTAATTAAGTTAAGAATGGGCATGTCAAGTCCAAACCTTGAAACTGGTTTCGCCGGCGAAATCGGACCGGAAAGACATCATTTCAAAAAGCCATGGGGTCGGGTCTCCGCCATTCTTGGAACGCGCCATGGTAAGCAAGATCCTTGGACATATTAGACCTGCAAAGTCCGAACAAATTAATGTATCATGATTATCCGGGCTTGCAGATCAACTGTGCTCACCTCTCATCCACATCTGTTCTTCAAAGAGTAGCTCTGCATTTTGTGGCGCTCCAGGTCCCGTTTTTTCACTTCGCTCCAGGTCCTAAAAAATGATGCGCCGATCTCCCCAATTGGGATGGCTTTTGGAACTCAAATCGCCCCTCATGCTGTTGGTTTTTGAAAGATCCCCCGTTGACATGATAACCCACGGAGGTTCCATCATGTTCCATCCCAAAACTGAGGTCACTGTAGACTTCTGCCTTTCACATGGCTCAACCATGCTTAAACATGTGACCATGTGTTTATTGGCCGGACCCAAATATGAGAGGGTTTCAAGTTTCAACAAACGAAAACAGATTGGTTTTTGAACTGTAAAGCCACCAAACAAATGACCATTTTAGATGGTGATATCGGAGTTTGAACCTTGACTCCCCCAAAGGTGGTTCTCCTTGGTTTCACGCAGAAAACCCTTGAATTTCTTGGCCACACCCAGGCATGTTTTCTGGACGCATCATGGTCCATCTTTCGTACTCAGATGTTGGAGGTGCCAAATATGCTTGGACCTGCAACAAAATCTGGGACAAGAGCAAGATCCCATGGTTGTATTCCCCATGAAAAAGATGAGGAACACAGGGATTTTGTTTCCAATTCTTTGACAAGGCCAGATACAGTTTGAGAAACTTTGAGAACATGAGTTGTTTCGTGGGATGAGATGGCAAGGTTTGGAAGTTTACCGCATAGCCTGCTACAAGCAAAACTTTCAAGGAAATCCACGAACCACCGATGATTGTCTAGCTGCTAGATGTCGTTGAAGAGCCATATCTCATATATACACATGTTGAAATCACAACAACCTCAAACGATCGTCCTTCAGCTGTGATTTGAATTTGCAGAGTTGGCATATTTCAGCTTCCTGACAGATTAATTATATCATATTCATATGACTCATGTGATGATTATCCTTGAGGTCTTTGCGACTGGTTTTACCCCTGTCATGATTTGCTGATACTCTCTGCTGACGGCGCAATTCTGTTGAATTGGGGAATTCTGTACTCCCAGGGTATTCCCGATTGGACATTCGTTTATACGTTGATTATCATTGATTCATTTCGCAATTATCATTGATTCTGATTGATAATGATTGATTGTGATTGGTTATCATAGACAATTATCTCATCATCGAATCATTGAAGGTTTTCTTTCCACAACTCCGAAACGTCGTCGGCTACGATAGGCCTACTCCGAAACGGCGCAGATGGAAGCGAACTTTGATCATCAGCAATTCCTCCAGACCAGGCCGGGGCTAGGCAGTAATTTTTTGGGACTAGCGTGGGAATATCATGGCAACATGTACATATATAGAGCATTATATATACTGTGTGTATATATGTATATTTTTATATATATCAAGCAGTGAAAAACATGATACATGAGCATATGATGTTGAATGATGATGTGAACATCTCCATAGGTGGATTGAATCATGGTTTTTAATCCCTTTTTTTGTTGGATAGATCACCCCTTTTCAGACACATCCAAATGTGCTATGGTCAAGTTAGTTTCCCATAAGAAGGATGTCATTTGGATGACCACACGCCATATACCATGCTTTTAAACCAAAGGACACGTGTTTTCGCATCCCTTATCATCAGTTGTTTCTTGATATTTTTAGATGATGACTTCGTGTTTTCCATGCTTTGTCTGTTTGACCAGTGGGGATATGTGGAGGGATGACGTTCCATTTTTCCGGTGAGATGTTGAGCCGTTTTGACCCAAGGTCCGTAAAACCTTCAATGTGTACTGCTGACATTTTCCTCACGCGTCAATCCTGTTTTTCTCCATTGAAACAATGGTGGGAATTAAACAGACGAACGTAAGGATCGAGTACAAAGTATGCAGAGGCATCAACTTAAATCTGGCACAAACATGTATAAACGAGGTTTTGGAATTGTGGGTGCCCCGTTAGTAGGTACAACAGGTATCATGTTCGTAAAGCAATAGGATTCGCCATCCCCAACATGACCATTGTTATGGGTGGTCAAAATCATCAACATATGGGCGGTTTAAGGCATTGCTTTACTAACATTAGTTTCAGAAAAAAGGAACGACACATCACACTTTGGGTGCTCCAGGCTTAGTGGCTTGGAAACGGGAGCCAAGGAAGGAAGCGACTTGGATGAGGATGTCATTAGAACTTCTTGGTATAGCTGTGGAAATGACGCGGCCTTGTAGATCTACCTATGAAGAGTGGTGGTTTTCCATAGCTATGTTGGATTATGGGATAGATTATGAGGATCTTTTTATGGGATGGATACCCTCTGTTAATCAAACATGGCAACTGGAAATCCCTGATAAATTGTGGTTTATGGCTGGGAAAGCGATTTTCAATCAAGTCATGTTTGATTTCCGGAGGGTAATCAACAAGACACGATATGGGTTACGGGCCTTGCCAGAAAAGTGGTGGATTCAATCCATGCCAATTGCCAATCTAACGTCGAAAGTGGTAGTAAAGGGAAACAAACCATTAGATTCAAAAACCATTTTGTCCGAATTTTGTGAGACACCCAACATGGATCATAGAAATGGAAATCCTTTGGTTAGCTTCGAAATCGGGTATGTCATTAGTATTAATATTGGCCTTTTTCATAGCGTATCGCCATTGGTGAATGCGGAAGTATCTTGAAGTGGGGTATCCCCAATTTATCATCTATCATAAAATCATCTATCATTGGTATTGCATTTTTTTGATATTCTTGGGGTATCTACATTTTAGTGGGGACTGTAATGATCAATGATGCTATCTTCCTAGGTCAAGTTATTCGGGTGACCCACAGAACTGGTTTGCAAACAGTGTTTGGAGCGATTCACATGGCATTTTGAAAGGGTTTTGATGGGGATCATTGTACTTAACTAAGAGTATACCATGTACACTCTGGTAAACTAATACATATATATATATATAACTATGGAAAATCACTGAAAATCACTATGTTTAAAGGGAAAATCAACTATAAATGGTCATTTTCAATAGCTATTTTAAATTTCCAGAGGGTAATTAACTCTACCTTTTCATATCAATTCATGTTGATAATTTGCGCTTGTTATAACGCTGATTGATCCCATGTATGGAAACAGAGGTGAAAATACGATTTTTGGGGATGAGTCATGCCACGGAAACAGAGGATCAACATAGAGGGGTCGAATAATGACCAGATCTGTGGCTTATTCTGTGAGTCTTCATAGCCATATTATTGGTGCAGATTTGAGATCCTGAAAAACACAAAACTTGGATGAAGTGGGAAAAATTGGGAATAGAGCTTCAAGACGGTGCAGATCACTGTCAAATGTGTAAAGCTATCAGAAGTGGGTACGAAGCCATATAGAACATAAGTAGGACAAAGTAGCAGGCAATATATAGATGGAACTTCTAGACAGAATTTCGCAGGGCATAGGAAAATTGCCCATTTTGAAGAATCGTCACTTCGCGATCCATAGGAAAAAGCCTGCAATTTCTCCGGACAGGACTGCGGGATACCACGGGCGGAAGGGAAAGACTGGGAAAGCGATGAGATTTTGGGGTTCCAAAGGTGCCAAGTACTCTAATGTACCCTGAAGATAACCGCCACATCAACTCAGTTAGACTCGAATATTCCACAATTTGATGGATGTGTTGAATTATTGTTTTGATGGCAAGGCAGCTGCTTGCGTGGTGCAAGCAATCAGATACAAGCCAAACCTCGCAAAAACAGTGCAGAACAGAGGTAATCAGTCTTGAGTACAAGCCTCACAGAAAGATGAAGGATGAAACACCTTCCAATTTGTCCAATCATCATACCATCCGCCAGTGATCATCTTGCCATCCGGCTGTCCAAACGCGCAGATGACAGTGCTGTTCCCATGCCATACGAGAGCAAAGAGGCAGGGCTCGGGCCTGGGATAAAGACCTCCAGCAACCCCAAAAAGATCAGAAAAGTAGGAAACTTGAGAAATATCGTAAAATATCATCTATATATATATATATAATATATATATATATATTAACTATACATATATGCCATCCTGGAAGCACTGTTCATCACTTTTCTATCTTTTTTTGGGGGATGCTATAAGTGAGTTGTATGCGGATGTATGCGGTACCTACCAGCTGGTTTCTATGGCACTGTTCAGTAGAGGTTCGCTGATTGTGGGCCACTGTGGGACCCCCAAATTAGCTTTCAATCTGTAAGGTCTCCAAAATCTGTCCTTCCAGATCCTATCAATATCAAATGTGTTCATATATACGTGTATATATATATATATACACATGCATACACATACATATACACATACATATACATACATATGCACATACATATACATATACACATACATATACAGATACACATACATTGTTAAATTTCACGAGGTCTTGGGATTTTGGATTTTTTAGGGTACAGTGGGTTTTAAAGTCAAAATGCATTATTTGGTGCAACCTACGCGCNCTCCCGACTGCTTCCCGACTGCTTCCCGACTGCTTCCCGACTGCTTCCCGACTGTTTCCCGACTGTTTCCCGACTGTTTCCGACTGTTTTCATTTTTCCGGGAAGGCTACTTTTACCTACGTACTACTCATTCAACAAAACTACAACATTCAACACTTTTTCTTGCGACCCCACCTGCGCGTAGGTTGCACCAAATAA
>BGPT01001563.1:160794-196215 GCA_003297045.1 Symbiodinium sp. clade C Y103
ACTGAAGAGTGTCCGGAATTAAACGATGGCTCTGAAAAGTGTTCATTCACTTGTTCTTGGCCTTCATTTAGTGGTCGCAATGAAGCATGTCGGCCTTCTGGTGCGTTCTGCACTGGTTGATCATGCTGTTGTGAAAGTTGGGCAAGTTGAGATCGCTCTCGAAGTTNCTGCACTGGTTGATCATGCTGTTGTGAACGTTGGGCAAGTTGAGATCGCTCTCGAAGTTGTTGATCCACTCGTCCAACATGTTGGTTGACAGCTGAAGCAATTGATGCCTTCAGCCCTGGGGCCCAGCAGGACCAAGTTTTTGACTCCTCACATCGTTGTTGAAGGTTCATGGCCTTGTACTTCGCAGCTGCTTCAGATTCATTGGGTGGCGCACCACGTAGCTCTTGCAGTTGTTCCATGGCTTCATCATTGGTGCCAATGGTAGTAGGTTTGCGCTTGGAGTGACCCATGGGAAACTGGTCAAAGTGCACCTGCTGCAAGCCATAGGTGGTTGCCAACTGTNGGTAGTAGGTTTGCGCTTGGAGTGACCCATGGGAAACTGGTCAAAGTGCACCTGCTGCAAGCCATAGGTGGTTGCCAACTGTTGCCATTCTTGAGTGCGAAACACTGAGAAGTAGCCATGCTCAGCCACATCTTGAGCACTACGATATCGTGCTGGATCCTCCGGTTGTTCCATCATGAACTGAGTCATCGGCATCGCTTCATCACGGACTTCCTCCGCCAGCACCAGAAGTGACCAGAATCGAAACATCAGCACTGAATCCCCAAGAACCAACTCCAGATCACTGGGGGACAAGNATTCAAGATCATGCGCTCCCCCTCGATGTCCAACATCGACAATGCCGGAACCCCCTCCTTTTTGCGATGCCGGTGCAGAGGAACTCCTTCTGCTCTTTCGGGCAAGTAGATCACCTGCTCTTCGACATTCGGCAAAGGCTGAGCTGGCACCACGATATCGTCGGTGAAAAAACACCTTCCTGTGGCCTTCGACTGCACAAAATAGCCAGTACTTGTCAGGGAACTGTAAATGTCAGGGCCAAGAATTGTGACCTCCTCCCTCACGTCTCTCCAGGGTGTGTATCTCTCTTGCCAGCTTTTTCTGAGCGCATATGCTGTCGCTCCGAACCTCAGCAAACGGCCAACTGGCCATCCAAGCGCATGCAGCTGTCGGCGCAATCTTCGCTCGCCGATGTGCCTGGCGGCAAGTGGCCACTGCGCCAGCTTGGCTGCCCCTGAAGAGATCAGCACCCGGATCGACTTTTTGATCACATTCATCTCCCCTTCCACCCGTCCATTGGCCNTGGCCACTGCGCCAGCTTGGCTGCCCCTGAAGAGATCAGCACCCGGATCGACTTTTTGATCACATTCATCTCCCCTTCCACCCGTCCATTGGCCTTGAAGCTGGAACCAGATGTCATAGTGGTCAGAATGCCCCGGTCCGTTGCCCATGTTTGCACTTCAGCTGAACAAAACTCCCGTGCTCGATCAGAGTGCACTCTGTAGACTGGTAGTCCAAGTGCTCGGAGTCGGGCATACACCCTGGCCACAGCAGGAAGCAAATGCTTCACGTTCCTGCTCTTCACAGGTTGAACAAAGGTGAGCTGTCGAACACCCACATCAGTTGCCTCCTCCACCAATTTCAGCCAGGTCTCATTCATTGACTTGGCCCGTTTTGTAGCTGGTGACTCAGCTTCTTCCTCCTCATCCTCAAGCACTTCGTCCTCCTCCGGGAGGATGCCCTCGCCCTCGGCCGGCTCCACCTCTGCATCGGACAATTCCTCCTCCAATCCAGGAAGAGGTTGATCTTGTTCAGGATCATCTTGGCCCGGTACAGGGATCAAAGATTTGCCCGTGCTGCGCACCACTGGATAGGTGTACACCCCCACCAAGAGATATCTGCAGCCAGAAGTCACTTGATCATCACCATGAGAAAGTTTACCGGACAAGTCCAAGCTCAGCGTGTAGGAGTCCGGGTGCTGGATTCTGCGATGAGGTTTGCTCCTGGCTTGGGCCCGGATGCAATGGGAACAATCCCGCCGCGCCGGCATGTGGTCGTTGAGGAAATGCCTCCGCCACTGTTCCAATGCCACTGGTCCCAAGGGCTTCATTTGCACTTGCCGTGGAGAAAGAACATCATCAGAAGAAGATCCAGTTGCCGATCCGGCTGTTTGGTTTCTCAATGATGGCTCTGTATCAGGTCCAAGATTTGGCAATGAAGAAGGTTCTGAATCATTCCTAGCTTGGTTCATTCCATCCGGAGTTGGTGATTGCACTGAAGAGTGTCCGGAATTAAACGATGGCACTGAAAAGTGTTCATTCCTTTGTTTCTGGCCTTCATTCAGTGGTTGCAATGAAGCATGTTGGCCTTGTTGTGCTACCCGCACTGCTTGTTCATTTTGTGGAGATTGAACAAGTTGAGATCGCTCTCGAAGTTGTTGGTCAACTCGTCCAACATGTTGGTTGACAGCTGAAGCGATTGATGCTTTCAGCCCTGGGGCCCAGCAGGACCAAGTTTTTGATTCCTCACAACGTTGTTGAAGGTTCATGGCCTTGTACTTTGCGGATGCCTCTGCCTCATTGGATGGCGCCCCACGTAGCTCTTGCAACTGTTCCATGGCCTCATCATTGGTGCCAATGGTGGTGGGCTTGCGCTTGGAGTGACCCATGGGAAACTGGTCAAAGTGCACCTGCTGCAAGCCATAAGTGGATGCCAACTGTTGCCATTCTTGAGTGCGAAACACTGAGAAGTAGCCATGTTCAGCCACATCTTGAGCACTACGATATCGTGCAGGATCCTCCGGCTGCTCCATCATGAACTGCGTCATCGGCAAAGCTTCATCACGGACTTCCTCCGCCAGCACCAGAAGTGACCAGAATCGAAACATCAGCACTGAATCCCCAAGAACCAACTCCAGATCANCGGCAAAGCTTCATCACGGACTTCCTCCGCCAGCACCAGAAGTGACCAGAATCGAAACATCAGCACTGAATCCCCAAGAACCAACTCCAGATCACTGGGAGACAAGTCTGGTAGTCCGTAAGGATGTGCATCTGATCGAAGAACACCTGGCCCATTGTCAGACTGGTAGCGAAGTGCCGAGACCGTTCTGCACGGAGGGCCCCCGATGATCGATCGGACTTTGCCCATTGCACATAAGAGGAGCAAGAAGCCGTAGACGCCCTTGTCGTGCAAGCTTGCTGGAGAGGATCCCAATGTGTCCACGCACAAGATTTCTGTGTGGGCATCCCCACAATGCTTGTCCCAAAAGCTTTTGTCAGGACCACTGAAACAGTGCACCACCACGTGCTTGGCCCGCATCAATCGACGTCTTTTGTGTCGATTCCAAGGCAACTTTGCAAAGAAGTTCTCAGCCTTGATCCCTTCCAAATGAGGTACCACACGAGTCAAAACTTCATCAGGAAGTTGAGGGAACTGCTTTTTCAGAAGAACTGTCAGAGCCAGTTCCAAGTCCAAAGCGTCAATATCTACCTGGTCATTCTCAGTGAACATCGTTCGCACCAGAGCAAGTTTGCGACGCTGATGAACTTGATAGCCCTCAAGCCACTGCAGCAATTGATCCCCTTGTACTCCATCAAGCATAGGACATCCATTCTGCAGCACAACCGGAATCTCCCTGCCCTCCACGTCATGTAGGCGACACTGACCACCCTTCCATTCCAGAGTGAAGTCCAAGTCATTCAAAGAGCCCATAGGAAGAATCCTTGCCGTCGATGTTGTTGGATGGCCCAGCAAGATTTTGGTGCCTTGCTTGAGACGAAATTCATCAGTCGAGCCACTAGCTAATTGGACGCTTGTAGGGGTCGCTGAATCCCATTCACCAAGATCACGAGCTGGTCTAAGTCCGTGCGTCGCCCCTGAATCCAGTAGAACTAGTTCAGAGGTCGCCTGATCAAGGCCTTCCAGCTGCATCACTTTCATCCTTGGTTGTTGAGATGGTTGAAGACGCATCGTCCGAATCAGCTGTGTGGCTTCCTCCAGGACCTCATTGATTCGGTCACTTTTTCCACCATCACTGACTCCATCTCCCCCAGATTTGGTCGCCTCTGCAATGTCACTTCCTGCACCAGTCGTCTCAGGAGTGGTCGCAGCAGTAGTTGCAGTCATTTCATTGATCTTGGGTTTGGAAGTCATACTTGATGGCGTCGAAGGAGAACTGGATGTAATGGGTTTGCCATTCGAACCACCTCCAACTCCTCCCCCCGAAACCTTGGTTTCGTCCGCTTTCTTGGCACCACCGCCCTTGACTTTGCAATCCACCTTTCGATGCTCCTTGGAACCGCAGACAAAGCAGCGACTATTTCGATCCTCCACCCCATCCCAGCTATGGCTCCATTTGCAGCTCTTGCCCGCACGACATCCAGAGTCGCTTCGAAACCACTTGCACGGAGTTTCAGACATAGGTAAGCCTTTGCCCTTGCCATTGTTGTTGACGTTGGCTTCCTGAGATCGTGGCTTTGTTGATCCGCCACCTGCATCAAAAACTTTGAGCTTCAGAGGAGTAGTGGTTGCACTGGAAGACGGTGTAGAGCTCATCAAAACCAAAGTTTCAGCTTCTGCAAGAAGACATTGACTGAAGTCCCACACCGAGTTTGGCTCTGGATGTTCGTCAACTCGAAGAGCAGCCCTGCTTTGCGCCAGTCTAAAAGCCGCCTGGCTATCATCCTTGGCCACCTGCTGAACGGCAGGTTCAAGTGCTCTGATGAGCAATGTGCCATCCGGCAACGTCGCACCCACCTCCCGAGCTCTGCCAAAATGCCTCCGCCAGTTCCGCAGGGACGATGATAGCTCAGCCATTGTACTGGATTTGGCCAGCTGCGTCAACTCCTTCAAGATCAAGGACTTCTCTCCAGGGCCTCCCGGCTGGTACCTGATGTACAATCGGTATAGGATTGCAGTGCTTGTCAACTGACGATCTGTGACCAACATCTGTTGCAGCTCAGTTGAAAGAGCCTTGAGAAGCAGATTGATGCCCCGCTGCTCAGTTCGTCCATAGATTCGATCATTCAACTCATCCGGAACTCTGGGTTCAATTTGAACTCTTTGAAGCGGTGTGGCCTGCTTCCAGTCAGCGTAATGTGTTTGAGCTTGTCTCACAGTCAAGTCCCACCACCTACTCGCCACACTTGACAAGTCACGCATGACTGGGCCACACAGATGAATCCAATCCCCAAACTGGAGTGGACTTGCCATAGCCGGCAATTCAGGTAAGTCAGCCTTTGATCCGCTGACTCCTCCCCCGGATTCCCATGACGATGGAATCGGGTCAATACCACCTCCACGTCCCCCACCTCCAACATGCCGCGGGTCGTGACAAGGATTTTGTGGATCTGTATGATGTAGAGTCGATGCTCCACCAGCCCGACCGTCAGGATATACTCCATGTCCATGCAAAGCCCGACTGTCGTGACATTCACCGTGAGACCCATGCAAAGCCCGACTATCGCGAAGATCACAATGAGAGCTCTGCATAGCCCGACTGTCTCGAAATTCACATTGAGTGCTATGCGCAGCCCGACTGTCGCCTGGTTCACCTTGAGTGCTCTGCGCAGCCCGACTGTTGCCATATTCCCGTTGAGAGCGCTGCTCAGCCCGAGCTTGAAGATGTTCATCACCAAGCGCATGCGATCGAGAAGGAAGATCTCCAGGAAACGCTCTGCTGATCGCTTCAGCCCGATCAGGGTCACAAAGACCAGCGTAGGCAGAAGACAGAAACCCCGGAGGTGCTGGTTTTGAATCTACTCCCCCCACTGCGCTATTCTCGAACTTTCCATTCCAGTATGAAGACTTTTGAAAAGGAGTCCCATGAGAAATAGAAGCCAGTGTTGTCCTGAGAGATTCAACTTCCTTTTCCAGCCAAAAAGTTCTAGCCTCACTTGGTGATGGTTCCTTTCTCACACGCTCACATCCAGGTTTCCATGATTGGTCCACAACTCGCATCGTGGTAGACTCATGCAAAGGATCGTAGTTTTCCAACATCTTGACATGATCATCATGAAAGATCGTTGATGGAAATGGTGGGACTGGTAGTGGAGGTTGAGGTTCAGGAGGCAATGGACAATCTACCGTAGGTGGAGTCCCATCAGGAATTCTGGTTCCATTTGGGGTATACCGCACCACCTTCCCAAAACTGACACCATTTCGTGGTGTTTTGCAACCCTGCCCATCACGACCGTCTCCGTCCCGACCATCTGGAATTTCAACCCAAGACTGAGATGAACCGTCACCAGAATTAGGGCTATTTTTCGACTGTCGAAGAACTTCAAGTTGGTGTCGAAACCCTTCCCGCTCTTCCAACAGTTTCGCATTTTGCTCTCTCAACTGGTTGACAATCTCAATCTCTAGGGCCCTTTGCAAACTGTCATCAGATAAACCAGCGTCATCTTCACATGTATCCAGTTTACCTTTCGAATTGAAATTCTCCTCATGTTCCTCAGGCATTCTACCTTCAGATTTCTTCACCACTGGATCACCTCTTCTACCACCATGAGCTACTGCTTTGCTGGGGGGCGTCACAAAACATGAATCTTTCACCGGCCCTTGACTACCCCGACCCTTTCCAGTGCACACACCAGCGCCCGGCTTGGTCTCATCGTTGACCGGCAAAGTCTCTGAAGCAGGCGAGAACTCCGGAAGCCCCATCGGTCTCGCAGCTCGAAGTGCCACCTCCCTCTGATTCTTCTCAGACCAGAAAGGATTGATGATGCTATCCCCAACATGCTGATGCCCATTAGGTGGTTCAGATGATGATCGTTCCATGGCAACCCAGGAGAACACAGGGACCGTTAGGTTGGGCTCATAACCCTTCTAAAGGGCTGGGCCTTTTCCCACACTTGATATCAAAATGCCTTTGGAAGTCCATGATGTTTCAGAACAGGAAACCACCATATTTGATGGGAAAATCCATTGTTTCCTGTAGATTTTCCCTTCAACCAATCCTTTGATTGGAGTTTCTTGGAGTTTCTTGGAGTTGAGGACATGTTTAAGGCGAAAATCGATGAAACCCCAACATCTGCCCAGTCTGATGCTGAATTTCCGGTGGGTTCACCAATCAGAAAAGAATGAACACAAACGACAATTTTTTGGGGCGTGTCTGAAAATTGGGTATACAACCAGTTATGATTATCCAATCATTGAATATGCTGCTTAAGCTGTGGATTTAGGGTCCCCTATTTTCAGACAACCCCATCTGGAGCAAATGATGAATGAGACGTGAAGGGTGTCAGAAATCGACGGATGGGATGGTCCGCAGACATCTGTTCCCGCAACGCCGTGACGAATAAGTTCGCGGTCTGCAAGTGAACACCATACCTGATGGGGAGGAAAGGGGCTCCCATCCTTGGGGAAAAGGTCGAAAATGGTGGGTGGATATGATCATCGTATATTTCTGGTGTATAGATATGCTACCCCCACACCAAGAACATGTACATATGTAAAATGCATCTGCATCTGCAACAAGATTTGTCCACAAGTCCTCAATTTTTTTATATAGACCCAACAGGCAACAAATATCAACACTTCTTGATCCTACTCAGGTCTTTTTTGAAACATCAATCCTGTTGTGTCTTCACCATTCTCTACTTCTCTCCTTCTTGGCTTCAAGTCCTAAAATCCTAATGATTACCATCCGGTTAACAGTTTGCTCAGCTCTGGAAAATTCTCCAATTTACTTCAGCGATTTCCTGGCCATGTTTGATGACCCCTTCCGAGATTTCACCAATAGTCCAGAGGTATCCCAGTAAGATTCCATATCATCCCCACATGATACCACCACTATACCGGTGGCACCAGCTCAAAATACACATATTCTCGCAACGAGTTCGCTGAAAAAAACATGGTCGTTGGTGAACCCCACATGTTTTATGGTTGGTCAGGTCAAGATACAAATGATCCACCAACGTGACCAATGTGAAGAGCGAAGATCGGAATCGAAACTTTGCTCGGTTCCAACCTTCATCTCCCGGACGTGTGATCACAGGATCCTATGGAGGGTTGGCTGAGTCCGATGGGGTCAACACACACACACAATAAACATGGAAAACCATCCAAGAGTGATGCTTGGAAAGGGTGAACACTGTGAACACAAACCATTTTTTTAAGGATTATCATTCACAATGGCTATTAGTGGCTATTAATTGTTAATACGGGTTTGCAATCCCCTACCTTGTTGATATTCAACAACCCCGGCGATGAAACCACTTATTTGGGACCATAGAATGAGGGTGTCTAATATAAATGGATTATTATTGTTTATCATGATCTTGATTTTGGGTTGTTGTGGACCCATCCTATATAAACTAGCCGCTAGCCTCTTCTTTGTATCTCAGTATCATTATATAATGATTTAGTATGATTGTAGGCCATCCCGCTTGTCTTTGGGATGTGAGAGGGCAGGGTCACTCATTTTCGTGCTGAGTTGCCAACAATGGATGCACGTTTAATTTATTGGGGTCGTGTGAGGGAAAATTGACAGGAAACCATCGTTTTTCCCAAGAACAATTTGTTCTTTTAGTATCCTTCTTTTCCCTTTAACCAATTCTAGCATTGATGAACTTCGGTTTAACTTTACGGCCAAACCGGTCACAAACAAGGCTCAACAATGTAAAGAATGAATTGAAGCGTGAAGCAACCCAACCAGCAAACATGCCGTTTCGTATTTTTCTGATATCACATCCCCCTGTCTTGTCGTGAAAGAAACGCCTCTTACCTTGCCCTCCAACAGCTGGGGGTTTCCCCATGACGGAATGTATTCCGCCATTTCATATGGTTCAACACCAGGGGTTACTGCTAGTTCAATCTCT
The DNA here is from genome assembly GCA_003297045.1 of Symbiodinium sp. clade C Y103. Lineage (NCBI taxonomy): Eukaryota > Dinophyceae > Suessiales > Symbiodiniaceae > Cladocopium > Cladocopium sp. clade C. The sequence continues at coordinate 169,624 of BGPT01001563.1, forward strand.
CACAGCATGAACTCATTGTAGGAATTGGAACCTAATCTATTCTTACAACTTCCACCCCTTATAGCGCCATAGTTGTTCAAACGGCAAACATCAACCCGTCTCAACCCCACCCAGCGGTACCAGGTCCTTTTTGGAATCCTCTTCCAAAGTACTGAGACCTTCATCAATGATCATTACCTTGGAGTTGCTTCAGTCACCCGCAAAAAAGAAGGAAATACATGGTTGTTAACTAAAATGGGTGGTACCTCAAATCTTCCAAAATCAGACCCTTTTTGTATTGAAACCCATATGGTTTTGAGGATCCCCCACTTTCAGAAACCCCCATATATGCCCTTTGGATTCCTCAAATACTCGTTGTTTCCCACTGAAAAAGTGAACAAGCGCAATGATAATACATAGATGCTACCCTCTGGTAAACTAACATAGCTATGGAAAATCACCATTTTTTTTGGGAAAATCCACTATAAATGGCCATTTTCAATAGCTATGTTAGTTCACCAGAGGGTAACAATTATCATCGGCAATGATGGATGAAGAACAATGGGATTCCTCGAATGGTTGTTGTTCCCCATCAGAAAAGTCCAGAATCACCTTAAGGAAAGCCAGGATGTTTGATTGCCACAGGGTATATACTCATTTGGGAAATCATTAAACACCAATTCACTAGTAACTATTATGAACCATCATAAACAACAATTAATAGTGATCTGAATCAGGATCACTATGACGGTCTTTAATGGTCTATGAATAGTGATTATAATCACTAATTACCATCACTAATCACTATCATTTATCATGAATAATTAATCATGAATCATTTTAACTAATCATTAATCCATTAATCACCATCTACTATAGACTATTATTAACAATAATCAACCGCGTTGCCGGATGCCAATTCTCATCGAAATAGGCATCACCTCCATATCGTTCGAAGGTAGGTCGCACCGGCAAACCAGCCAGTGCATTGGTCCTGGAAGAGGCAGCGATGCTGTTGAAACATCCTTCACCAAAATCGACATCCTGTGGATGGAAATCTTGCACCAGTTGGTAACTCTTAAAGAATGGGATTGGAGTTGGATGCGGCATCTGCCTGGTGCAAATAATAGGATCTTGATTTTATCAAATAATATATCATTTTCATTGATTATGGGATTTGTGGGAGGAAAGTGCTTTACTGTGCTTTACTACTCGGATGAATAACATTGGCAGTTGTTTCCAGTGGTATTCTGTTCATGACATCGAGCGGAACATGTGAAAACTATGGGATAATATCTGATTATGATTGGTAATCATGGGATTCAATAGGATGATTATAGGCTTGAATGGGATGATACGGGGATGATACCATTCGGGAATCAATTGTGGCTGGCTGCAAAATCCTCATAGAAATGCAGGATCTAATGATAACATCACCTATGATTGGAGATTTCCAAGCCAGCCACGTTTGACTGCTGGAGGGTATGAATATCCATGTATGACCAAAAAAGAACCAACTGAACAACTCAACCAAGGTTTACCTACTGTAAATGATCCATGAAAGTGAAAGAAACCCCAAAAAATCAGGAACCCCCCACGTTTTTATGGGAAAATCCATGGTTTCCCCCACATTTTCTATGGGAAATCCATGGTTTCCACTGACGATTTTCCTAAGAAAACACATCCGTTGACAGTTTCCGCCCGCTCCTCACCACGAACATCTTCTTGCCATCTTTGATTACGGACTCCACCCTGTGAGCCCCGATTCCGTACAAGGCGAATCCTCAGTGAATTTTCTCCAGAGAAATGAGGGCATAGTTCACCAAAAACAGTAGAAACGTAAAATTTCACTCAAATTCTTCATGCCAAATTACTTTTGTATCCTTCCGAGAGTTACTACATACCTCTGACATGATTCATTTTTTTGATATGATGACAGTGAATTTGTATATGACCAACATTTGCTTCCTCCAAGCAATGGCGGATTTCAACCAAATAATGGGGATTCAAGACTTTCAGCAACTGAAAAATGGATTTAAGCAATGACCAATGGACATAGGGAATTTCCCAAACATTGTGATTTGAACGACGAAACATTTGGATGCGATGTAGTCGGATATCAACAACATGATAAGTGGGCGTGCCCAAAAATTGAGGGATACACCAACCTTGTACGGTTGTTTTTGATTAGTGTCACAGGAAACCCGAAGATTCAAAGCATAGGACAAATTAGGGGATGCTCAATTTTCAGGCAAACCTATCTGAGTTGTCTGAATCCACCTATAGAATCATCTATTAATGGAAGGTCAACTCATAAAATGGCAAAGGCTACAGCCATCTACAGCCATTGTTGGGACATGGTGATGTCTCAAAATGGGGGTGCCCCGAGCCCCCCCAAATAATCTAGAAATCGATAGTCTTGGGGCAGCCCTATTTGGGCACCACTATCTCGAGACATTCCCATACTTCATACACAAAAACACTCAGAATCAGCGACCAGAGTCGGGTTAATGCTCGATCGCTTTGCTTGTCCTCCCACTGCTGGTAGACACTGGGGTAGATGTGAGACATTTGTTTCCTTGCGATGTCAACAGCGAGAAACATGAGACATCGAAAAAACCAGCAACCCATAAGAATTCATTCGTGCAAATGGATATTTCAGCAACCATAATGGCAATACCAATCTCCACGCTGGAGGCAAAGTCAGAAGTTGGGAATTTGAATACGTTGAATACGTTGGACATAGGGGACATAGTAGAAGTGCAGCAATCACACCTACAAGCTGCCTCAAAAATTTGAAACACCAAAAACTCCCCCAACTGGGGAAGTTTACCCTCTGGTAAACTAACATAACTATGGAAAATCACCGTTTATATTGGATTTTCCCATTAAAAATTGTGATTTTCAATAGCTATGTTAGTTTACCAGAGGGTAAGGGCCCTGGAATCCAAGGTTCATCACAAATTCCACTGGATCCTCATCGGGTCCAAAGGTTGCATTGTCGAAGCGATCGGTCATTGGCAACAGGGGCAGGTTGTGTTCAATGAAGTTTTCACGGGCCGACGGTTTCCTGAGCCAACGTCGTTTTTGAAGGGTTTCAATATGGAAAGAAAACAAAGGGAACAGCTGGGGGAAAATGTGGGTTTTCTATGGTTTTCTGTGAAACTACATTGCTTTGGAACAAGTTTTCCCTGAAACCAATGCCTGGAGATTGCACATGAATTTGATGAATCTGGGCAAATTGCTAGCAGTTACACATCAGAAATCAGCCATTTGAGGGAGGATCCATTCAAACATACATGTGTATATATATATAATATATATATATATATATGCGTGTGTGTGTGTGTACCTACGTATGCAGAGCAAGGTTGCAATCATCATTTGCCCAGATTAATAAAACCAGTATCATGGGATTCGGCTAACCCCGAAGCTGAATATTTCATGGTTGGTTGGTGCTTCAGATTCGGCTTTTCTTTGCCCAAACGTGGTCGCCAACCTGGCTTAGTTGAATCATGGCGAATCCACATGACATGGTTGATAGGTTTCCCTACTATGGAACATCATAATCCCTGATAATTTAGGTAGTAGAAGTCCCAAAAACTAACCATGACTAAGCCATTCACCAGGGTTTACTAATCCCATATCATTGACCATGGATCATCATAATCCCGGATAAATTAGGTAGTATAAGTCCCAACAAATTAAGCCATCAACCAGGGCATATTAACCAAACAACATATATCTCTCTCCATCGCGCTCTCCAAGAGATTAATATATTAAAACATATTTTATTACAACATGTTATATTTTATCATATTATATCATATCATATATATATATATAGAATATTACCTAACACATAACTAACACATAATACTCACCTGGCCCAGTTTCAGATATTGCTCCAAAAATTGATCCTCTGGCCCTTCTGGCACCTTTCGGAGCGGGATGATCTGAAAAAGTAACTATCCTATCCAGGCCTAGGCTCGCCTAGGCTGTATGAAACCTTGGATTTGTTGGATTTCTTTCAGTCGTTGTCGTCGTTGATTTCATAGTTGAAGAGGTTTTTCACATGCAAAATGAAATCCTGATGATGCTAATAGTCGTTTATCCTCTGGTAAACTAACATAACTATGGAAAATCACCATTTTCAATGGGAAAATCCACTATAAAATGGCAATTTTCAATAGCTATGTTAGTTTACCAGAGGGTAAATGATCATGTTTGATCCAAACGTTATGGCATCTTCTGGCCCAACCATGTTGGCTGCTTGAGACAATATGATGAAACAGCAGGACCAACTATCCGATTGCGGGCTGGATTACAGGAGGGAAACCTTAGAACTCCTTGTGCCTTATGCTGCTTCCAAAAGGAAAATCCAATCACGGTGTAGATAGTAAATTGAACGAAAATGGTTCGATCAGATTATATGTTCTCTTTCAATCCACATATCACATATCATTAAAACCAACCGTAACCACAATCATGGTGTAAAATGGAGGAAACTATACCCGTCCTGGAACCCAGTAGCTAAAAGATTTAGTTCTCCACCAGCCCATCTCGTCTCCACCTTTTTTGCTGAGTTTTCCGCACCGAAAACAGAGGAGTTGTCCAAGTTTCAGTTCTTGATGGTACCATCAATGTTTGTCGGTCAAATCTGGTTCAGTTTAGATAGTTTAGTAGACCATCTGTTCCCCAATGTTTGCTGGAGTTGTCCGAGTTTCACCCATTCTGCAGCCCTCCAATCGCAAGTTTAATCCCATCCAATCCCCGGTTTGCGGAGGAATTTCCCCACCTGCAAATTCACCGCATAGTCCACATAGACTTTCTTCAACTTAGCCTTGGGCTTGATTTCAGACACTGGCATGAACTTCTGGTTTGCCACCGGCGTGGGCACACCACGGTTCTGACCCCAGTAGGAAACGTAGATCATCTTCCTCGGGGCATCTGCGGTGAAATTCAAGGGTGGAGGTCGGCGATGCCTCCCCAAGAAACATCGATTTACCAACATGTTGCTTTTTGGAATAATGTCGTGACATAAATTTCCTCAAGCCAAATCTACAGATCTTCGACTGGCGGCTTGGGAAATTTGAAACAAATTCATCTGCCAAGCTTCTGGTAGAGATCCGTGTTCCAATAGTAGGGGCAGCAACACCAAAGGTACGTCCAGCTATAGAAGCATCCCCTTAGCTGATGTCAGGGAGGGGGGAAGCCCCCATACTTCCAACCACCATTCAGGTGGGTTGAATCCTCCTGTTGGCTGCTTCAATCCAGGTATGTGGTGAAACACTTGAATCTAATCTTCATAGTTCACCATATCATAGTTTCACTTGTTCTCAGTAATCATCAATCATGTCTACTGCTTTTAAAAAGTCATTTTAATTCCACCCCGATGGACATATCTACATAGTTCTACATATGATATGCCCTTATTCGAAAATAGGAAACCAGAAAAAATGGATGGTTGAAAACCTTAATTTTCCAGTAGAATTGCCGCTTTCATTGGACATGAGTTTCCCATATTCAGACACACCCCCATATCAGATTGTTGGTTCTATACCCCATTGAAATCCACTGTAAATCACTACATCCAATTTTATCGTATGTTCTTCTCGTGTGTTCTTACTCAAAATCCTAATTGTTTGTTGCAAACTCAATTTCCCAAAGTTTCAGACTGTCAAGCAATGTCAAACACAGTGATCATCATTTCCCTGATCAAACTTGCCACAATTTGGAGATCAACCAGTTGAATCTACATAAATCTTGCTGAATTCGAATTCTTCAGCAATCTGACAAGAGCTTTGGGGATGATTCCCCTAACCGTAACCATCATTCCAAATGCACCATTCGGTCAGCCAAGGCCAAGGTGCCAGGGGATACAGCAGAGAATCCCAGCCACAAAGCTCAATGTACCGAAAAAAACCAGGCCAAAGATGGTCAGGACGTAAAAGATCCCGGTGGCCAAGGGCAAGAATGGACAAGCACAGGGAAAACAATGCAAGGGATCATACTTCGGGTCAGGCCTCAGTAACTTCGAAGATATATGAATATCTTAGAATATCTTAGTAGTGAAGTCCTAAAATGATGGCTACCCCCAAACCATGGCTTTTCCCATTGATTACAAAAACCCGGGTTTCATGATGTTTCATGGAAATTCGGGGGAAAATCGGGGAAAATCTCTCGGAAACCTGGTGGATAACGAGGCGCTGGGCCACGGGCCAACTGACCGACGTTTGGTCGGCCGAACTCCGAAGCAAGCCACGGCGCTCGGTGGGGCACTCGCCTTTTTCGGCGTCCATGGAGACTTCGATGGCGATGACCCGTAGGTGGAGTTGAAAATGGCTGCGGATTGAGGAAATCTGATGGTTTTTGACATTTCTTTCAGCGTGAAGGATACATGTTTTTACATTGCAACTGATCAATCTTCTGCCTGTTTGGACTCCATTACTGGCTTTCAGGCAGGGAACAGAGATGGAACATTTGCAGGAAACCATTCATTGAAATGATCAGAAAGTAAACGAATTTACAAGATTTCATGATGCGGAATCCCCCAACCAGCGCAGCAGAGCGCCTGACTCATCTGGAAGAGGCGGAAAAGTGAGCTGGCCACTCCAAATAAGAAGAAAATCGGTTCCATACTTAGACTCTGCTCAGGTTCTTTATGGTTTTTCAAATGTTCCTTGCAAATCTGGTACCAACAAACATGGAAATTCTGCAGTCTTCCGGCAAAACTTGGTGCAATGCCTGTAGTCCATGGTAGTCCCGTCTCGATGTCCTTTGAACAAACAGTCGAGCCAGAAAGCTTCGCAAACTGCAGGGAGTGAACTTGAGCCTGGGATATCATGGAACACCTTGGAATACTGAAACATTGAAATGCCTAGGTTGGACATATATGTTATGAAATACATTGAAAATCATTAAAATATACTGAAATACCCAACCATGATCAGGTAAAGGAAACTGGGACACAAAGATTTTGATGAAAGAATGGAACTAACCCCGAAATTTCCCGATGCAAAACTGTTGTTCAGCTAATCCCCTCCTATTTCAGCAGAACCTGTGAACCCTCCCCAATCTCCCCATGACTTCATGCTGAGATGTGGTCATTGCGACCGCCACCGGGGTGGCCCATAGCAGCAATATACCTGGAAACGCCACCCGATGCTGAAGCCAAGAGTGTGATCAAGGTTTTACATTCAGGACATATGATATCGCACCTAGGGTGAAATACATCCAAACGTTTGTATCAATGTGTCTAAAATGTGTAATTAATTTGGAGCTATGCCCCATTTCTAGACAGAACCATATACTTGATACACATCTACGGTTCCAAGTCATGAACAAATCACACCTCCAGCGGAACGAAATCACGGAAAACCGTTCTATTTCATGGGAACTCGACCAGTACACAAACAGCCTGGCAGTAGAACTCCAAAGCAACCACTCTCATTTCTGGCTAATCACTTCACGTCCTTTTGTTGAAATCTCATTTTTCACTTTGTGAATTCTGATCAGATCTCCGCCCCAAACATGTGGCTTTATCTCAAAACGGTCTACCCCATTCCAAATTTTGGAAACTCGTTTCCCCATTTTCAATAGCCATTTGGGGAATCCCCAAGGCAGCATGGCAAGGTATGTCGCTCACTTTAGCTGCTCGATTTTCTTGAACTCGCCCCGCTTGTCACGGTCCAAAAAGTAGAATCCACCGAACCTAGAGCAGTTACAACATGTGCCACATGCCCGCGCCCCTATGGGATGCAGTTGCGGTGATTTTTGTTGGAATCAATTGGCATCACCATGGGTGCAACATGGTGTAACCATCACAGATAAATTGGGATAGCGCCCCTATAAGTATGCTAAAATGAATGAAAATAATCTAATATACCCAGAATTATCCAGATACAAAAAAGGGAACCGCACCTGCAGGTCAAACCAGCTCCCTGGGAAACGGTGGAACGGAAAATTCACATCACACCCTGCACATTCGCTGGTAACACAAATCAGTTTCCTGCAGATCTGCCCTTGAGCCAAATGAAACTGAGGTGGTTGGGTTTTGGACGCTTTTCAGCTTCATGGCTTATTCGCTCGTTCTAGTTGCTGAATGGCTTTCTCGCTTTTTCTGCCTGCTTGATCGTTTGATAGAGCATGAAAGCTTTCGCAGTATTCGCTTTCTATAGCAGCTTACTATCCTAATAGCTTAGTAGCTGAATAGGTTGATAGCTCAATAGCTCAGGAGTTTCTTCTAATAGCGTAATCGCGTCGAAAAACTGACGGGACAACTGTGCTGACATATTTTCACATCATGATTCAGAATGTAGGCTATACAGCCATCACAGTGACATCTCTCCAACCAAAGCTCGACAACTTGGACGGAACTTGGACAGTTGATGCAGCCGACCATCTGGGGTAAACTTAGATCCTGGGGACGTCCCAAGAGAACCCATCAGCACCACAGATCTGGGAATCCCTGCTCGATGAGCTGTCTGGTCAGCTCGTTTGTGACCTGGAAACCAACGAAACCAACTGCAGATCCAATGTTTCTCAGATCTTGGCAAGTTGTGTTTGCTTTTTAAATTAAAAAACGCTTGAAATGAAGGTGCTGGGTGCAACTATACATGAGCGGCACTTGAGGCCAAGCAAATCCCAGTAAATCCCACATAAAATCAACATGAAATTCCCATTAAATCACCATTCACCATTCAATCCCTCCCTTCAACCCCAGTAAACCCCATCCGTTCCCAAGAATTCCCGAAGATTTCACAGCACCATCCCACCGCGATGTCAACTGCCTGGTCGCCCCATTTGTTTACCAAAGGCATTGAGGCCTGGGTCAAAATATGTCAAACTGCGGGGGAGCTTCTGGGAGGTGAGGGAGATTCCATCATAGGTGCCAAGATAATTCATCATCATTCGTCCTTTTCGGCTGGGACGGGCAATTTTGTGTTGTTTATATTCAGAGATATTCAGTGGGTAACCCAACAATAAACTGACCATTTGGGGATGGTCAGCATGCCATCCATTTCTATTTCTGGTGATTTTGTGGATGTTTTAACAGTTGGTTTTCCAGTCATTACTCATGTATTCTGTGGACACTCCCACGACAGGGGAAAGAAACAACAAGAAGAATGAGATGAGCTATGAACATGGTGAGACACCAGCAAGATTTCGGTGGGGAAACTCCCATCTGAACCAAAAGCGTGGTTAAACATATGCTTTTTTTTAACTTGCCAATGCATCAAAGCGAGGGCAATTCATATATTGGTTCAGAAAGGATTTCTTATTTATGGATGGCCATCCTCCTGAAATTCTCATGGGAAAACCATGGAAAACCCATAGCCTATCGTAGCCTCCAGCGATTTCTGGGGCACAGGACATCGTCCAAAAAGACTGTGAGGTTCTTCCCTCCAGGCCTCAGGTAAAGGGCATGGATCAGGGGCGGGGAAGGATCTAAGGTAGTTCCAAGGTTTCTTAGAGAAAAAGTCCCTTTGGACCTTGGTTTTTCAGTGGGAAATGTGGCCGAAATCATGGTGTTATCTAAGTTTCAATTGTAAGGTGTTCCGGTGTTCTTGCTTTTTTCCGCTTCATTCAATTACGGATAAAAGACATACGAAAACAAGTAATGGCAAATGCGACAGAATTCACGGCATCTGCAAAATGCATCAACATGATTCGAACATGGCCTCTTCCATCTGGCAAGTTGAGATATTCTAGGAGAAGTTGACCATTTCAATCTAGCAACATAACTTGCACCTAAACATATTGGAAAAAACGCCTAGGGCCTATATAATTCCCAGTAGACTCCCCAAGTGGATTACCCGCGGAAGAAACATCACCGAATCAGAGAAGTCCAGGATATGTCAAGAATAGCTGCAGAAAGTCAACGTCTCAGCCTCGATGCCCAATATCTACCATAAGTCTCCCGCGGGCAGAAAGTCTTCCCAGTCTTCCTTTCAACTTCGCCTTCTATCGCCCTGGCGTTGAAGGAACGGGGGAACCAAGGTTAGATGGTTTAATCATTGATTTTTTGGAGGTAAACCAGCCAGGAAATGCTGTTGTAAATCCAAATTCGGGGTTGGACAAAAAGGTCAGAAAGCTCGATATGTCATAGTCATATACGTCCATGTGAGAAGTAAAACGCAGCTGCAAGAAATTCATACAACTGATATCCATTGCCAATAAGAACACTTATTAATATCAACTTCTCATATCTTTCACAGTCGGAAGTCTATGTCTTCTATGATGGTTGAATCCCCATACCTAATCAACAATGATAACGTGGTACAGCAAACCCAATAAAAAACAATCCCATTCACTAATCATTTGGGGGTCATTTTACATCATCCTAAATAGGGGTATGCACAGTATACCCAATAGTACTACGCTATTGGGGATGATTTATTGTTATCGGCTTCTTTACCACATTCCTAACCAGGACACCTAATTCATATATTAGCAATATTCACCATTCACACCATGATTCAGCCAGTAAATGCCATGAATACCCCATCAACAATGCTAGTTTTAATGGTTCATTCGCCCTTCTAACCCCACAGCCGGCGAGATCCGTTGATCCCTTGCATGTCGGGCGAGTTGCCGTTGTAAACCCAGCGGCGTTGTAGCCTGGTCAAGCTTCAAGATCCGCCCTTTTGGAAACCCCAAGCTTTTGGAACTGAAAAAAACGATGAGTTCGTTTGAAAATAGGGGTGCCATGGGGTGCCCCTAAATCTCCTGGTTGATGATGTTTTGCCCTATGATAAATGGCCATTTGGGTGGAATAGCCTCTTGAAAATGCAGCAGCTGCATCTGCCAAAGATGTTCCAAGTCGCACTGCTGAAGTTGATGCGCTTGGAGAGCATGACATCCACGGGATACCTTGCATCGCCAAATCTATCTGGAAAAATCCAGAAACAGCCCAAAGGTAAATAAAGGGGACACGGTTTGCAGTGCATTCAAGGATGTTCAGGGTAAACATGTTGGTTTCAGGAAACTAGCAGATATATCAATTATATATCTATCGCTGCATATAATGACCAATAATGTACCTACATGCTGTATATAAATTCCTATACAATGATACAGTATCAAACCAGGGTTGGATAATTCAGACCTGTAAGATCTGTAAGCACAAAGCACTAACTTTGGAGCTCATGATTTCGAGCCACAAGGCAAGGCACTTGTTCAAGAACATCTTTGCCGTAGATGTCTTTGCTGTGCCAGCAGCGCCCACCATCAAAGACGACCTGAAGGATTGAAGCTGGGAATTTGCATCCTCTTGTAGTCTCAGGTGGTACTTGAAGGTCCTGTTTTGATGATGTTTCCTAGGATATTCCATCGTCGGTTTACCTTGCCAGAGGAATATTCCTTGATGTCACAGCAAGGTATCCATTTCACTTCCCGTTCATGCTTTTTTAGAACATCACTTGAGTCCACATGTTTGGCTGAGACAAACCACACCCCAGAAGTATATCATCCCGAAGTAGATAGAGAACATAGAATTCTCGAACATATTCCCATTTTACAAAGGATTTCTAGAAACTTCATGAAACTTCAATATATTCTATTCCCCTTCAGGATGACCATATATCATCATATCTCCAAATGCTTCCACCCAGTGCACCACTGGGTGCGGAAGCTTGTAGTTTGGTGGTGTTTTGGTCAGCTCTTGCTTAGCGATGACGTCGATGATGTAGTCAGCACCTCAGTCTACTCCTGCAATGGGGTTCATGCCGTGTCGTACCCTGGGACAAACATACAAAAACAAGTGGAAAACCCTTGGAAAACCCATGGTTTCCCATTCAATGATTGGTTTTCAACATCTTGTTGTATGTTTACAGGTATCTGTCCCTAACTTCGCTGGATTGATTAAAGATGATCAAAGGGAAAATCTGTAGGACACATGGTTTTCCCCATCAAAAATATAGGGTTTTCCTGTAGATTTTCCCTTAAACCAATCCAATGATACTGTAACCGGATTGAACTACAAGTTGATTGGACTCACCAAGGACCGAAGTATGTCAAGTCTGCCAAAAAGCCTCGAGAGTTGAAGCAGCAGAAATGAGTCACAGAATGAGACCGGCGGCCAAATCGATCGTCAACAAAATCGAAGGAAAAGCTTTTGCGTTTTTTTCTGATTAATGATAACGATCTAAAATTAAGAAAGAAACAATCAAAATGTATTCAACATCGATCAAAACCAGCACTATCAACTTCCAAACATTCCATAGATTTTGAATGATTTTGATATGTGGAGGTTTCTTAACATGGGGTTACCCCAAAATCATCCAAGTTATTGTTTTTTCCATGAATGGGAAAACTAATGCTTTGGACTACCAATATTCTAGGAAGCCTCTATAATCTCTAAGCTGGGAAATCCATGGAACTCCCCAATAGAGGTTGAGTTCGCTGGGAAAATCATCAAGCTATACCCTCTGGTAAACTAACATAGCTATTGAAAATGGCTATTTATAGTGGATTTTCCCATTAAAAATGGTGATTTTCCATAGTTCTGTTAGTTTACCAAAGGGTATATGGATTCCATACCCCGAGTCCCAGGCGGCATGAGTCAATGGTTGGGATCAGCAGGGCCTCGGTGGTTGATGTTTTTTTTTTGAGAAAATCCATCCAGATGTGTGGTGCACGGGAAAACCTTGGAACTCGTTTTAGACAAATGCTGGTGATATCTTGTGATGATTGATTAAACCTTGGAAAACCTGCGAAAATTGTTGGAAAAATGCTGGGTGATGATTGATTATGTACTCCTTGATCTACCTATATTAACAATTATTGACAGAATATCCCAGATGATTCATGCATCGAATACTCATGCATATACGTTTCCAGCATTTTCCAGCACAAAAATCATGATTCTACTCCCTCTCTCACCTATTTTCCTTCTTCTTTTCTTCAAAGCACTTGGCGCAATATGGTCAGATTTATTAGGCCTAATATCACAAATTTCGGGATGTTAGACTTGAGAACCAATTCCACCAACCATTCCCAATATTGATGGGTGGCGTAAAAATCATCCCTAAAAGACTTATGTCATTGGGTTTACTCAACGTTCCGAAAAACTACAGACTAATTCACGTGAAAAGTTGAGCTATGTTGGGACAGTTACGGTTCCCAATCCATGGTTTCCGGCATCAGCTTTACATAGCTTTACCACATTAGCTGAACTTTTGCCCAACGTCCCTACACTGAGTTTCCATACTGAGAATCGAAGCTGTTTGGGCACCTTGCTGCGCTGTGGCCATGATGGCCATCCGGGCCAAATAGGTCATGGGAAACCACAATTTGGATTGAAAAACGCAGGGTTGATGCGCTAAATGGTGGCGATGTTCATGGGGAAAATGATGATGACTCTCTGGTAAAGTGAGTTGGTGTCAAATCTACAGGAAACTCCTCAAATTGGGTTTTCAACAAAACTAGGTATCCTGCAAGTGTTCCCTCAAATCCTATCATATGGTTTGGAAACTCAATTCGTAGCTCCGCAGGGCTCCCCATCTTTTCTGGGGGAAATATGTTCATCAGAGTTCATAGTATGATCATACTCACTAACTGACATATTCCCTCCAATCCCCCAAAAAACATGTTCATCCGATGTTCCCAACAATGAATAATACTGTTGATGAAAGGAATGCTATACCAGTTGGTATAGATGGTTTTATCCTGTTATAATCCTACTATTCACAGTATTTCATAGGAATCCCAATAGTTAACAACTGGCGCCTCCACCACCCGGCCTTCCACTCCGAGGGAGCCCAATGCTTCCAAGGCCGGCTCTTATCGTTGGGATCGGGCATAAACTCGAAGATCCTCAAAAAAAACATTGGGGTGGATTTTTATGCGACGTTTTGCCGAAAAATGGTGCGTTTTTTTGTGTGTTTCTTTGTCTTACGTGTTTTACACCTGAAAGTCCAGGGGGATCCTGTCGATTTTCGGCGTACCTTTAAACCAAATGCCAAGTCCAGAGTTGCATTCAAACTTAAAAAAAAATCAAGAGGGTGGCCAAACTTTGGAATACCCCAACAGCTGTATCTTCATGAGATATGCCATTCCTATACTATTACATGTATATATATATATATGCTGTATATATACATACCTCACTTGTCTGCCAAATTGGGGAAGTCATCCCATGTTCATATGGTGGGGGTTGGAAACAGGAAAGCTGGAACCATTAACCAAATGCTTTCTTCAAGTGGTCCTGCAATGTGAAGTGGCTACGGGGACAAAATTGGCATCATCCCCACAAAAATGGCTTCAAGCCATCATTTCAAAGTCAAAATCACCGGCCTTTGACCAATTTGGTGGCTTAAAGCATCTTCTTTCAGTCAACGTGACCCGTGAGGAGCAAAACGCCTATGAACTTTGAAGCTTGGCGTTGTTTCATTCAGGAACCGCTTGGATTTCCATGGATTTCCGATTTTTTGTGGATTTCCCATTGAGAAAACCGCTCGTCACCTTCAACAAACCCAGCATGCCAAGGCTCGTCTCGCCATCACGACAGGGTGGCACATATTGACCATGACCAGCCTCTAGTGGGTTTTCGAGCAGCAAACTTCAGCCAGGGCCGGGCCAAAAATTGGAACTGACAGAACAAACCGTCTAAGTTGATCATCACCTTTACTCCTCCAGTTGATCATCCATTAATAGATACAAAAAACCTCTTATTTATATACTCTCTGGTAAATTAACATAGACCCCGGCAGATAGGGCTTGGAAATGGTTGGAAGATGAGTATCTACTAAAAATTGGTGATTTTTGCGGGGTCAAACGGTTAATTTACCAGAGGGTTCGTTTTCTGGTTAAGAAGAACATCTGGGAAGCAGCCACTGCTGTCTCCTCACAGTTCCGGCGCCTGCTGCATGACTTCGCCTCGGTGGAGGTTGCACCATCCAAAACTGGAGTAACATACCGTAACCTTCATGATCATTGGATTGGTTTAAGGGAACATTTTAACCGGAAACCTCTATATTTGATGGGAAATCCCATGGGTTTCCGGTTAAAATTTTCCCATTCACCAATCCAATGATCATGGTATCATCCACTTTTCCCTGGTATCAACCGATATGGAGATATTGGTGATGCAGCTCTGAGAAATGATCATTGATCACTACTAAATATCACTTCAATGATCTCAGATAAGGCCAAAACTCATTGAACAACGGAAAACCTGTTATGTTATTTTTCTTCTTGAAATGGCGGGACATCCGGCGGTGCGGTAAAAAATAGAAATATGGCAGCTTTGCGACTCTGGCAAAAGGCTATCCCAATTCTTAGGTAATGAACTGCCCAACAATTCAGCTATTGGACTCTATTTGAGAACACTTCATTACATAGTAAAGGGTCCCTTGTGGCATACCGTTGGCCATTATTATTAGTCATTATCAGAAACATGGATAATTATGAATTCTTGTAATCTGTCATCTATTTAATCCCCGACTCAAACCACCATTGGAAAAACGATATGATGACCAATCTCTTTGCCACCTGGCATGGGTCAAAACATGATAAACATTTCAAACTCCCAAAATGGTCGGCAAAACAACACATCAACCGCTACAAACAAACACGTAACAAAGACGTCAAACCCCACTATGCTCTGCCCCAGTCACAAAGCTTGGCATGGAAAGTCTTGCGACCTTCGGGTTCCAACAGGCCACCAATGCCCCACCTGGAATCAGAAACCATGGGTTTTTGTAGGGTTTTTATATGTTTGAATGGTGTTGTGAAAAACTTCAAGTTCAAGCGGTTCCTGGCAAGGTCAGGTGGGCTGAAGCTTGGGACCATCCTCATGGTTTAGTGACTATAGTGTAGGGAAACCACTCAAACCAATAAAATCCGATGATTAGTGCCAATGAATTGGGGAATAATGGATATAATATGATATAATCGTACATAATCATAATGATGATCATACACAGAATGCAAATCATAATGATAATAATCATAATGGACCGTGAATAAATCCAAAGAGAATTGCCAAAAATTCGATATTCTCCTCATCTTTGGCTTTCAGCTGATGCAATTCCGTGGCTGAGTTGGGGACGCCACGGAGTATGCCTAGGTGGTCTGATGGTGGGGCTGCATGTCCTTACCATACTTTCAGTTTTATGCAAGGCCTAAGTGGAGGGAATCTCGCCGCGGAAATAAATAAATAAATACATATATATATATATATATATACATATGAATATTATATTATTAATATATGAATTATAAATAAATATATATATATAGAGTCAATGCATTATAATTCTTATATATATGCATATGTAGATATGTGTGTATATTTTTCAATCTGAACATAAATAAAATAGATGATGTTTTCAAAGATATTCCCATTTTAGAGAAGATTGGTCTAACATGTCCATCTTCTATCAACTTCAGGATGAGTACAGACATCATATCATCATATAGGAGGCGGCATGCGGCGAGATGGCATGAGGTGGCGTCATCAAAACCCAACAATAGCATCGTCATTGCGACAACCTGTTTTTTGGGGGGTAGGAAATCTCAAATTTGACCCGTGCACATAGCAAGTCTCACCTACTGACAGTAGCACGTGATCCAAATGGGATTTTGAAGCTAGCTACACCTTTGGGTAATCTAACCCATGGCAAACTAACATAGCTATTGAAAATGGCCATAGAAATAGTGGATGTTCCCATTAAAAATGGTGATTTTCCATAGTTATCTGTATGTTTACCAGAGGGTAACCTATGGCAACTATGGCACCTATGGTGATATGTTCAACTACCGGAGCTCCGAGGTTCCACGCCAAGACCCGAATGCAAGCAGCTTCCCCAACTGCCTTCGCTGTCTGTGATGATATCATGGGGAGGTTGGATATAGAATGGGATACATATGTCATATGTCTAGAATATAATATGTATATACATATCAAAAAGAAAAGTAATCATGGGATAAAGAAAATGATATGTTGATGATAATCAACATCTTGTTTCCGCAAAAACCGGCAGGACAAAACGATGCACCCATGGCAAACCATGTTCTTTTCCCAACGTGCAGTGATGCTGATTTATTTTTGAAACGCCAACATGTCACCAAATAAAACAATGCAAAAAACTAAATGATGTTTCAGATGCACAGGTCCTACATAGATCACATGGGACAGTTCAATTCTGGGACAGATTGTGCGAATTCACAAGCCTGAACCAACTTCATGTCATCATTTATCATTTAAGGGTCTGTCTGAAAATTGCCTGCTCCCAAATTCCCTCCAATTCCATGGTTGGTAACCTCATTTCCCCATATATGTTCTATTCTTTCTCTACATCAACTTGTCATTTTTGCCAAGTCAATCCACCAATTTTCCGGTCCACCAACAGAATCTCCTCGTTCACTTGCACGTGGACGCGAAGCATGGCGGACAGCAAATTCAGCACATTGGAAATGAGAATCGACTCCTTACAGGCGACACAGGAAGGGTCCTATAGGGAAAATGTTTGGAATCGTTCTGGATATCTGGACTTGGCCCAATACATCTGATCACATGTATGTATGGATGTATGATATATTCGATTATATTGGTTTATTGAAGAGATAGACGCTTATACATAAGATACAATTGCATAAATCAATGTATTTCAGCATCAAAGGTAATACAGCGGGTGTCAAATGTTGATGAATTGCTTACTGTATGTTCCGTCCATCAACAAGTTACCGCGGTTGCAATACGTTCAAAATCTCTCATTTCAGCGGGTTTGTGAATGGGCAAAACACCAGCTGGATGACGTACCAAGCTTTACTGCAGGGTAGTTAGCTAAGCCTTTTTCTTTAACTCCAATAACTAGGGTGTATGGGAAATATCTATATATCATTATATTTCTATAGTTAATAAGGATTATAAACCACCGTACAACTGGGGGGGCACCACCCTTTGGGATGTTAATTGGGAGACCAAATAAAGTGGACATGTACTAATATACGTATATATATATATAAATCTATCTAACGTATGTACCGCCCTTAGCAATCAACAAAGGTTTTTCAACATGAAGCAGCTGCAAACTTGGATAGCCGCGTTGAAACAAAAAACCATGAACCCAATTGAACCCCATGAAAGAAACATCTCTTGCAGACATTGCAGACCAGATACCATTCGTAACTCCCGAAAATCACTACCGTCTACCGCCAATATTCTGGATCCGCTAAGCTTTGAACGTTCGTGCTCATGACGCCCTTCAAGTTCCTCGTGTTCCAATCCTCGCTGAACAGGTCACTGAGCTTGAGGCTGTATGTTGACAACTTACAGGTCTTATGGGGCCTGTTGGGCCCAGCTTGGGGCTGTATGTTGGCAACCTACAGGTCCTTGAGGCTGTATGTTGACAACTTACAGGTCTTATGGGGCCTGTTGGGCCGAGCTTGAGGCTGTATGTTGACAACCTACAGGTCTTATGGGGCCTGTTGGGCCGAGCTTGGGGCTGTATGTTGGCAACCTACAGGTCTGATGGGGCCTGTGTGACCCAGCTTGAGGCTGTATGTTGACAACCTACAGGTCTTATGGGGCATGTTGGAACCAGCTTGGGGCTGTATGTTGGCAACCTACAGGTCTTATGGGGCCTGTTGGGCCGAGCTTGAGGCTGTATGTTGGCAACCTACAGGTCTCATGGGGCTTGTTGGACCGAGCTTGAGGCTGTATGTTGGCAACCTGCAAGTCTTATAAGGCCTGTTGGGCCGAGCTTGGGGCTGTATGTTGGCAACCTACAGGTCTTATGGGCCTGTTGGAAAGAGCTTGAGGCTGCATGTTGGCCACCTACAGGTCTTATGCAACCTACAGGTCGTATGGGGCCTGTTGGGCCGAGCTTGGGGCTATATGTTGGCAACCTACAGGTCTTATGGGGCATGTTGGAACCAGCTTGGGGGTGTATGTTGGCAACCTACAGGTTTAATGGGGTCTGTTGGACTCAGCTTGGAGCAGTATGTTGGCAACTTACAGGTCTTATGGGGCCTGTTGGGCCGAGCTTGGGGCGGTATGTTGGCAACTTACAGGTCGTATGGGGCCTGTTGGTTGGGGCTGTATGTTGGCAACCTACAGGTCTTATGGGGCCTGTTGGGCCGAGCTTGGGGCTGTATGTTGGCAACCTACAGGTCTGATGGGGCCTGTGTGACCCAGCTTGGGCTGTATGTTGGCAACCTACAAGTCTTGTGGGGCCTGTTGGAAAGAGCTTGGGGGCTGTATGTTGGCAACGTACAGGTCTTATGGGGGCTGTTGGAAAGAGCTTGGGGCTGTATGTTGGCAACGGACAGTCGTTCATCATATTTTTGTGTCAAATTCTTGAAGTTTCGGATTGTGGAGCTTCCTAAAATCAATATGAAAATCACCAAAAGAACAGCGAAAAACGGTTTGACTTTTTTGGTTTCATGTTCCAGTGTGGGCACATTCCCTAAGAAGTACCTCCCAAACAAAATTTGATGACATATGTTGTTTCACCCTTGTCACTGAACATGTCGAAAGGGCCATTAAATGAGGGGTTGTGGGAAGATGCATCCATCAATCTTTGTGATTTGTTGATGATCCAGGATGATCCAAGTATATCATAGGTTTTAATCATTATTGACATGTAAAACTGGTGGGTAACCTCGCGGGATGGCCACATTCACATCCTTTTCGAGGACATTTATAGATCACATGGTGCTAACTGCAATCACGTCCTGACATGTCGTGACATATAAATCCCTCCAACCAAAAAAGTTGGAAAACATGATCATGGAGAAATTTCGCGTCCAGAAGCCGCCAACATTTTTCCCTGGGATTCCCTTGGTGTCCGGGCGAAGAAGTCTACCGCAACACCAGGGTCAGGAGGGGGCTGAGCCAACCAAAGTTCCAGAGATCTTCGCAAGACTTCCACCTCGGCACGCAATTTTCCAAACATGGAGCAAAAACAGGAAGGTTTGTCGATGTTTGGATGAAAAATTGAAACATCGAGAAATTGATGGCTTAATACATCTTACGTCTTAAGACAAATTGAGGGACAGTCGTCCAATGGAAGTGCCGTTCCAGTTCTACGTGGATAGATTTCACTAATAGTTTGTTCGGGGTTATATCCCAACTTACTTATGGGGGTTGTGTCACCATGCTTACACCAGTTTCTCTACCTCAACTGCACCCGCACCTAGCCTCGTTCTGCCTGCTCATGCCTTGCAGGGGCAACACACTGCACTGAGAAGGAATCTGAGAGTTTAAACGTTTACACTATAGGATTTAACCATTAAAACAACGGAAAGGACTGTTGTGAATGGTGGATTTCAAGCTTTTTGGGGAAGATCTCTATGAAGAAATCCACGTCACAACAATTCGTTCCGAGTGTAGGCTAACATAATTGCATTGAATAAGGGCAACATAATTCACAAGGTAACTCTTAAACAAGAAATCTGGTTTTGCATGGGGATTACATGGAACTACATTACATCCAAGAGCTTCTTAATGAATACCTGACCTTTTGGATGTTTGGCAATTTTTTGTACATAGTTGGGTGGAAAGTATATGCTTAAAAGTGCAATCTGTTCATATCTGGATCAATTTTATACAGGATTTGCACAAAAAATGCAATTTTCTGCCGCTCACAACAGTCCCCTCCCTAAAATCAATGGATGGACTTGACAATCAACCAATGGAATTATACTGGGGATATGGGATTTAGTCCCATCCCATACCCCCCATGTAAGCAACCAAAATGACTTGATCCAATGCTAAACCATAGGGGTCTAGGGGTGCTTTTGATATAAAGGGGAAAGTGATTCACAACATAACTTGATTTGTAGCCGTCAAGTTCTAACATGCACAGTCTAGCGGTAACCCCAGTTCTGGTAGGCCCAGGGAGCAACAAACTTAGATCTAAAGGGCTAAATCCCAGCTTCAATGTGGTTCAACACCCCAAGTCATAATCAACCAAGCAGAAGAGATTTTCAAACTTCCCGAAGTAGAAGATTTAGAACATCACTCATCAAAGAAGGCATGGAAACGATCCGGCACATCCAAGAATTCCCCACTTCTTGCTCTCTATCATCCCATCAATTATCTACCAATGGTTCCTTGCTGTTAAATCTGTTAACTCCATTTTTAAAGACTCAGAAAACCATCTGTAAATCAACAGGGACAATTAAGCCTTCGAAACATCAGGAAGCCAATGGTCAAATGCATATCTAATGTGGCAAACCGAATAACAAGCCATCGATTAACTAATTATTTTGGGGTCATTTTGCATCATCGCATTGCGGGGGTTATACCCAATGATAAGCCACAATTATCGTTGTCGCGTTTGCCTCATTGATAAGAAGGATAATAAATATTATTAACAATTAATATTAAACCATTGTATTGTTTTTCCAACTTTTTTTGGTGGATGGTTTGTGGTTGGGTATGCCACCTTCCGCATATTATTGACATTATCCAATAGTATTCCCACAAATTCCCATTATATATTTCCCATCAAAATGGTGGCATTTCAGAGGTATATCCCGCATTCTCAAGGGGCCTAGGTCCAAGCGTTGCGCCAACCAGGATTCGACGAGTGGAGCCCAACCTGTACGGAGTGTCCGAAGCAAAAACGGCAAACCGAAGGAGAACCCCTTGGCATCCTGGTAACTCTTAAGCTCAGGCCTGATGCCCAGGATGGGGCACCAAACTTGTTCCATAATTCCATAGATCGTCTTCCAAAAATCCATCCAAAAACATCAATGATGGGTTCAATAGGTTCACTGCTCCTTTTTTTCGAGGATGATCGATTCAAGGATTCAACAATTCATCATCCCGCAATCTAACCCGAAGCACCCAAATCGGAGGTAGAGACATAGATGATGCCCGCCCGAGAGACCTGAATTTGGCTGAATCAGTGAGGTTGGCTGAAGGGAAATCGATGGAAAACCATGGAGTTTTCACTGCAAAATCCCAGAAAGTGACTTTGGGATACTTTGGGAATGACCAAATTTGATTGGGAAAACAGCTACCATCAGCTGTCACTCAATCTTGAGGCTCTTAGGCCTGGGAAAAAGCTCTAGCCCCACAGTAGTGATCAGCAGAATCACTGTTGGACACTGTTGGATGACCGGATCCAAGATCACACATGGCTGGTGCAAAAAGAATTCGCGCATCACAATCCAATATACTGTCGTGAAAATCGCCGTTTCGGGGTAGGTCCGGAAAAAAGAATGATATAGAGGTTGATTGCTGGACATATAGAGGAAAAATCCTTCAGAGAAATGATGGAGATATCAGGAAACTTTCGCAACAAAAACCAGTGGATTCACCAAAAAAGTCCGGAAGAACCACGTCAGGGGCTCTGCGATGTCCCGTTTCGGGATTTGACGAACGTAAAACAACGCGAAAAATCAGGCCCCAACATTTGGAATGAGGTTAATGACAAGTTAATGAGGCATCCAAAATCAACCTTAACAAACCTTGGATTTTGGAGCACCCCATGGTTCCCGCTGCCCATATCAGCTGGATGTCTCTAGGACTCCAGGCCGTGGCCGGAGAAGCATTGCGCAAGCTTTCCACTTCGAACCTGGACATGGTCCTATGGTCTGGTACCATGGATCGCCTAAAATTGGGAGACTTTGGGAGACTTCCACTGGGATGTTTTTTTGTAAGACTTTGGGACCTTGGATACCTTGCCATGCAGCTTCCAATATGTTCCAATAGTTTCCACTGTAAATGTTCCTAAATATGGTTGATGATCATTCTCCCTTCTTTGAATATATCGAAATCTTTGGGGGTATCATCCATTTTCAGACAACACCATATATTTTAGCCGGATTTTCACCTGCTTTTTGTGGTGGTAGGGCCGGCCATCCAAGGTCATGCCCACAACTGAGAGCCAAACACAATGCGGCAGTTGTCCGTCATTGGAATTCGATCCTAAGCCGTGACGATTTCAAGTCGACATTGAGTTCAATGGATTGATCTAAGGGAACAAAATACCATCTGGTAGTGAAACATAGCAATGAAACAACCTCCGCTTATATATATATATATATCTTAATATATCTTATATGAATTTCCCATTGAATAGTCCATTCATAGTGGATTTCCCATTGCCATGTTTGATTGCCCGAGGGTACTGGAAACCATGGCTTTTTACAGATAGGATTTGCCTGTAGATTCTCCCTTCCAAGCAATTCGACGCCATTTAAACCTCCATTTAGTTGGATGAATTTCCTATTCAAACCCCCATTTAGTTGGATGAATTTCCCACAAATACCTCCATTTGCACGTTGTTTTCCAATTTCAACCTCCACTTACAAGGGATTTCCGAGAATTTCAAGGACTGCATTTCTAAGGTCGGGTCGTTGTTTGCCAACGTGAGGATCCTCAGGAAACTCAGGAAGCGGCCATTCAATGCCATCAATGGGTATGGGTCAAATATGGGTCATTATAGTTGGTTAGTTGTATCAAATATGAGGGGATGGTAAGAACTTGCAATTGAAGCCCATTATATTTCATAAGAAATACTTCAATCCCCTTTTTTCTCCATTAATCATTGACGATATTTTCCACTGTCGTCCAAATAGACAGCACCATCTTGCAGTTTTAGCACCAATCATATCCCAATTATAACACCATATTCAATATTTGGTGGTTAGATCTCCATTACATATCAAAAAATATCAGCATGTCATAGCATCTAAAACCTGCGTCCCAGCGACTTGTTGTCATCCAACACGGTGTTCAGATTCTCGATCCAAATCGCATCAATCGGTCCATCACCTGCAAGATCCAGAGCCACCAAATCGCGGCGCTTGTCCCTTCATGGGATATTGCATCACAAATGGAGGTGCTCGTATCATGAAAAAAACCTGAGCCCTAAACCAAAAATAGTAAAAGTAGATGGGCTGTATAACTAAAGGTTTGTGATCATGAAAAATCTGGAAAAAAAAAGACAGAGAAATGGAGGCATCCTGGATCTTCTTACACCTCTTGTTGTGAGAATGACTATCTAATCTCCCAAAGTGGTTCCTTCGATTTTATTCAGGTTGACAAGTGAAAATCATGTTTGAACCTTCCGGCAGTTCCAATTTGTTAGACACCGGAATTTGTTTCTAATCCTCAGGCCCCAGTGTAACAAAATGCCCTCCAGGGCCCAGAAATGAACAACCACCCCCCAAAAAAAAATACTCCACGGATCGCCATGGATATCTAGAGGATTTACCCTAGGCTTCCACCTCCCAAGCACAGGCTGTAAATATCGTCCTTTCACACTGCGGGTCCGGGCAGACAATCCAAGTGCTGTACTTCAATGCGCGGTTGTTCTTCTGCTGCCAAATGGATGCGAATCTGCAAGTTGGAGAACGATTTGCCGCTGCAATTTGGGCATTAAGATTTTGCAAAAAATAGCATGTTCAGCAAGGACACATGAAGTAACACTTGGAACTTAATCTTCCAACATCATCCAAGATCGACTTGTTCCAATAGTTTCATGTCTGGAAATGGAGCAAAGAGCTCCAAAATGGCAATGTGAACAGTGGTTGGTAAATGCCCTATTTAAATATCACCCAACAACAAGGGGGTAACATCTCCAACAAATACTTTGTCAAATGGCGTGAAACACATCCCCAATAGCTGGAGAAATGACCAAGCACTGGAAATCATCCCCATTATCTGCCAATTATATCTCCATTATAGTTGGTTGAACATTCTTGCGATTAATAATGAAAGATGTCTATTAAAGGTTCAGAATGGTGGATTACATCCGAAAAATGCAACAATATTCGCTATTCAGCAGTGGGTTTCCCACGGGCAAAATCCAAAACTCACCAACTCAACGAATCCAAGTTTAGCAGGCACATATACATATGGCAGTTATTTAGACTATATATGGGTCAAAAGTTATAAACGATTTACTAAAACTAAAAGCCACCATATATTATAACTATTATAACCCTGCATTCTAAACCCTGCATTCTAAAACCGTTTCTATGGACTATAAATTTCCGTGGATGCACCAAGTAGTGGTCCAACATGCCAAAGAATCAGCTGCAATTTCTGGGCGATTCCCTGAGGATTGCACACTCCGGGCGTCCATTCATCACCACCTCGTCATGTTTAGCGACATAGAACTTATGGTGGTTACCTTCGAGTTGGGGCCCTGAAATGGCCACTGAACATACTACCTTGGAAATCCATGGGTATCAATCGACATATCCATATATCAAGATTCTTATGTTAGATCATGGTGCCAAAATCGAAACTCAAAAAGCCATTGACAGAAATCAACAATAGAACCAAAACAGGGACAAATCCATTCAAAATGGTAGTGCTGCAATTCCAAAGAGACACCATCCTGTAAACTGACATAGATGTGGAAAACTGGAAAATGCATGATTTCATCATCATTTTCCTACAAAAACCATAGTTTTTCCACGCCTTTTTGTATGCTTACCCCAGGGTAGATGCCCAACAAACAAAATTGGCTGGTATTTGGGTGACCATCTAGTGCCGGCCCCAGCGTTTGTTATGCTTTCTGCAATGATTCATCAGCAAAAAGACGAATGCAACTAGGTATTCTCACCAACATTGGACAAGAGTTGCAGAACAAAGAAACCATGTCGTTAAATATACATTTAATTACATTTGAATAGAAGATGTACCAACTGCTTGTGGGTTCACATCGCGGAAGGAGAGAATGTTGAACTTCTCCAATGGCGAAACTCTGAATCAAACGTCTTATATCAAAAACACCAATTCCATCTCAATGATGTTCCAGCAAAATAATGGCTGAATGCATTCCAATATGCATGAAACAAATATGTGAACAGAACTACCCCTGTTCCGGGTCAATCACTTGATGTTCAATAGTAACGTCCAGGATCACGTGCTTGGAGTCAAAGGATCGACATGCACAGCTGNTGTGAACAGAACTACCCCTGTTCCGGGTCAATCACTTGATGTTCAATAGTAACGTCCAGGATCACGTGCTTGGAGTCAAAGGATCGACATGCACAGCTGAGCGAAACCCTTTTCACCTTATTGGGCGACTTGAGCCAATACCAACGAGGTCCGGTTGGCATGACTCATTAGTCTCTGAATTGTGTGTTTCCCCCACTATGTATGATGCTTGTATACATTGGGGGTCCCACCTACATTCCCTTGACANGGTCCGGTTGGCATGACTCATTAGTCTCTGAATTGTGTGTTTCCCCCACTATGTATGATGCTTGTATACATTGGGGGTCCCACCTACATTCCCTTGACACCCCCCATGTGCAGGGCGCTTCAGCCGCTGCACACGAGAGAAGGGATGTTTGAAATTGGATAAATGAATTGAAAGTTCGCCTGTACAAGCACTACGCAAAAAAAGGAATGGCACTTCACCGTTGAGGAGCGTAGCTCCCTGATCGGATTCGTGCAGGATGGGCCGCGATGCAGTCTACCATCCAGGGCAAATACATCACCCTATCGTGCATTTATGTACTGAGGCTACTACCAAAATTTAATTAGATATTGGTTCAATGCATTGAAATCTGCAAAAAGAAAATAGACAAGCGACGTGCTGTCTTGGCAGTTTGATATTAGAGGTGTGAGACGAGCTAATTTCCAGACTCTACAGTGAAATTTTGCCTCGCTCAGATTCCTCTCAGTAGACG
>BGPT01001564.1:0-30053 GCA_003297045.1 Symbiodinium sp. clade C Y103
CCTGGACGCGCAGCTAGGGTTACAACTAGTTACAACTAACTCTCCAACTCTGGGTCCGGGGCTAGGGTTACAACTAGTTACAACTAACTCTCCAACTCTCGGCCTGGAGGGTTGCAACTAGTTACAACTAATCCTGCAACTAGTTGAGAACTAGTTACAACCAACTCTGCAACTAGTTTGTAACTAGTTTCAACTAATTCTCCAACTAGTTGCNTCCAACTAGTTGCAAAAAAGTTGTAATTAGTTGCCAACTAGTTACAGAGTTAGTTCCAACTCAAACTATTTGAACTAATTGCCAATAGTTAGTTGTAACCAGTTGTAACTATTGCTCACCTAGTTACAACTAGTTTAACTAGAACTCTAACTAAGGCATTTTGTATTACTTGCATTTTGGAATGTTGCACATTTTGTGAAGGTTCAATATTGTGCAGTGTTGTGAAATGGATTTACACCCTGCCTCAAAAAGCATGCATTGGTGTTTGTGGTTCTGCAAGTTACAATCCTTCACCTTTAAACATGCAGCTTGCTGAATATTCATGCAATGTCACATCACATGAAAANAAAGCATGCATTGGTGTTTGTGGTTCTGCAAGTTACAATCCTTCACCTTTAAACATGCAGCTTGCTGAATATTCATGCAATGTCACATCACATGAAAATTTACTCAGGGTATTCTGGCTTTGTATGACATTGGCGGTATTTGACACTATTTCCTTGCAGGCCTATACTGAGAGCCGGGCGTTAGGTCATTTCCATTTTGGTTTCACTGGTGTTTACTTCAACTGACAAGTGACACAGGCCCTGTGCCAGCGTGCGCTTTTTCCGAGCAAAAAAAAGTCACATCACATGAAAATGAAATGAAGCCGCATGTTGAAGCATGATCATTTGTTTCGAAAAACAAGAGTCCAACACCAAAAGACATGAATGTCAAGACGCCTGATCGATCCTGAGCTTCCACTACATTGGCTCTTGCACGAAGCGTTTCTTTGGAAACTTCGGAAGATAACGTGCAAACGGCCCTTCAATGGAGGCAACCGTGCAAAATGCCTTTTAGTCACCCCATGAATATCACGACGCACCCGGTACATCATAACAAACTCGCTCTCCATTGAATGGCCGAAGCACGTTACAGTTCTGAATTTTGTACAACAACATTTCGGACCGGCAAGCATGGGTTTTTCCTGCGTTAGTTGAAAGTGTGGCAGCAGGCTCCGCTGCTTGTTGCGCAACCGTTTGCGCATGGCCAGGCTAGGTTAAATAATTTTATGAATCCAGAGGATTGAGATTTGCTGAGTAAAATTGTTTCAAAACAAGCAATTAGATGCAACGGCTAGCCCCATTTTTGGGGTCCAAAATCTGGACCCCAAAAAAATGGGGCTCAAAATCGACCAAGAAAGAAAAAATAAAAAGTAGATTCCCTGTCGGGCCCCCATTTTAGGGACCAGATTTTGGACCCCAAAATGGAGCTAGCCGTTGTGACTAATTTCTTGGCTTGGCTTGGATCAATGCCAAGACAGCTGATTCGATCCTGGCCTGTGCAGCCCAAGCTTGGGTGGAAACGGTATGTACTTCATTAGGTTGAAATTTTGACAGTGAAAATTAACGTCTACAAAGGTAGATTACATGGAAAAAGATGGATGCAAAGTAGTTAAATTCAATAACGAGACAAACAGATAGCATAGGTAGTGAAATGGAACGAGCTTGTAGAAATCGGAAAACTAAAGAAAAGTGTGGCCCGAAAGGAATATTTTTTTTTTCCACGGTGTCGCATGCTGGCTCACGGCCTGTGTCACTAAACGGAAACAGCAGTGTTGGGAGCAAATCTCTTGAAGAAAACGGGAAGTGTGGCCCGAAAGGAAAGCAAGAGGGAACCAGAAGAGTGGAGAAGAAGAACATAGAAAGCTGTCATGATAATTGATGATCATGAGGTTTTACACACAAAAAAAAGTCTTTTGCACACAGCCATTTTACACACAGCCATTTTACACACAAAAAATTTAACACAGAGAAGCTCTTACACACAGAAGCTTTTGCGAGGGACGCTTTGTCACATGGCAACTTTCACACACAAAAACGCTTTCGCACAAGAAAGCTTCTGCACAGAAGCACAGAAGGGATTTTTGCGCAGAGACGCTTTTTAGGCGGCTTTGCCACACAGCAAAACATTTGCACAGACGCTGTTACACAGGAAAGCAGTGTTTACACACAGAAGTTTTTGCATAGAGAAGTCTTGACAAGACAAGCGTTTACACCAGACAGCTTTTGACGCAGAGATTTTTTACACACGCGCTCTTGCACAGGAAAGAGAGAAGCTTTGCACAGAAGAAAAGCGAAGATCCAGCCGCTGTAAAACCGAAAACGGCCGACAAGCAGACCCTCAGCCTTTCCTGCTGAAAATGTCATCTGCCGACGATTCTTACATAGACAAGGGTCCCATTGTGATTCAATCGCGTCATGCGCATGTGATTCAATTGCGTCATTCGAAGAGCTTCGTGTCTCCAGCTGTTGGCAAGGTTCCACAATGTTTAAAAAAAATCGTTGCCATGTGCTACACTTTTCCCTTGAGGAAAGCCATTGCAAGAACGGTTGTAGATCCAATCTTCAAAAGTGGAGCCTGCTGCGCAGCGCTTCCTTCTAATGGCACAAAGCCGTTTTTGGTCTCGTCTTCTTGTTAGAATGAAAAGTGCGAAGCTAAAATCTGATAGTTTCTGAGAAGGCCGTTTTTTGGCCTCGCCACGGCTGGGAGTCGGCACAAAACATAAAGTGAAAGATTTTTTTTTCGGGATGCCACCTTTGGAACAGGAAGTTCGCAATCAGCAATTCTCTGCAATGGTGACCTATGGTTGAGTACCATCAGTTCTGGAGTGACACTTGTCAGACGTCCTTTGCTACAATCCTCACTGCACCCTAATTTCAAGTTTTATAATCGGAAATCAGCGTGGAAATGACTCTCATACCACACTTCTTCGCATTAACGAAGAGGCTCTTGCCGTGCAATCTTCAAGTCCACTTTTTTGGAGGAGAAGTTGATTTATCTGACTTTCGAAGAAGAGGGCTTGGAATGACGGTCTTGTATGTTTTGGCCGTTTTCATTTTTTATTTGCAGAATGTTGCTTCTCTGAACTAGGCTCTCTTGCTCTGAACTGGGCTCTGAGCCAGCTGTGCACTACCTTCCTTTTCAAAAAACGTGCGTCGAGCGAAAAAGAAGGCCCAAAACAAGCGGCTTCATTGCTCACCCAAGATCCCTTTTTCAAACAGAGAGGCTGCCTTTGAAGAAGGGATTCAAACTTCCTTAAGCTGCTGTGAGGATTTGATTTTAAAGGTGACGACTTCGAAGTATTCGAAGCTATCTTTTAGTGGTTTCAAAGGCGTTCGAAGGAAAGAAGAAGAGAAGGGGAAGATAAGAGGAGGAAGAGAAGAGGAAGCGAGGAGGAAGAGACGAGAAAGAGAGGAGGAAGAGAAAGAAGAGAAAAGGAACAAAAGAAGAAAGGAAGAAGGAAGGAAGGAAGGAAGGAAGAAAGAAAGATGGATGGGGGCAAAAAAAGGAAGGAACTTTGTTTTTGGTCGGAACTAGCGCACGCTGGCTCCCGGCCTGTGTCACTAAACAGGTAAGACAGAATTAGCGAAAACTAAAGAGTTCTCACAAAAAGAGAAACGACTTAAGAAGGAATGAGAAACAAAGATCGATGGATAGATGCAATCATGGAAGAAGGAAGGAAGGAAGATCGGAAGAAACAACGATCGATGGATGGATGCAATCATGGGAGGGAAGGAAGGAAGGAAGGAAGGAAGGAAGGAAGGAAGGAAGGAAGGAAGGAAAAGGAAGGAAGGAAGGAAGGAAGGAAGGAAGGAAGGAAGGAAGGAAGGAAGGAAGGAAGGAAGGAAGATGGGACGAAGTCTTCGAAGGCCCCTTAAGGAAGCCTTGGTCAAAGCTCCTTTAAGGTGACTTCGTTCGTCGTTCGTTATCTTGAGGTACCTTCGCCGAAGGTTCTTCTGCCCCTACCAGGCGAACGAAACGGCTCTCAGATGTGGCGTGAGAGTTTCAGCGCTTTCTTGAAGGATAAGTTGAAGATCACCCCATATGATGCTTGCACCCTTGCCTACTTCCTTCTGACGATGCTGAGTGCGTGTTGCTGCTGCGTGCAGATTGTTCGGTGAAAGATTTTTGCTCTCTTCAGCGCACCATGGAAAACGGCCTGTATCACTAAGTCAAAAAGAAAGGGTATTCAGAGTGTAAGAATTCTAAGGACCAGCGGGAAGTCGTTTGCAACGAAGGTGATGAGCTAACCTTCCTGAAAAAGAAGGCATGTGCTTGTCAGCCATGACCAACCGGCTGTACAAAGCCTTTCGAACTTGGAGAAGTGGTTGGACCTGCTGAAGTCAAACGTAGCCAAATGCCGACGAAAACGCCCGGTCATCCATTTCTGCAGGAATTTGTTAGGTGGTTTCGCGAAATATGCAGGTCATGTATTGGAATTGGACTTCTTTTTGCATGTCGCCAGGGACGACATCGAATGCCAATATACTAGTACCATTCATGCACTTTCTCATTGCATGTCCGACCAGAAAGTCAGTCTCTTCTGGATACATTTTCCTGCTTCGCAATTTGTTGTACTCCTCTTCAGGATCTCGGAAAACAATAAATACTTTCGAGCGCAGAAACTGAAATATATTCAGCTACGGGTGCATGTTGTGATGTTCCATCAGAGGCCTTCTCCCGCCACTTGGAAGCGGGAGTTATGAGAGCTGGAACCGGAGTGACGCTGGACACTTACGTACAGGGCTTGGTAGTTGCATTCCCTACTGGGGTATTGCTTCGTGAATGATACCTTCGGCTGTTCATTCACTATACATCCTTCTTCCCAGGGAACGTTATCTGGCCGCTTATACCTCCTGTGGCTGCTATTTCGTCTTGGTGCGGTACTGAGAGCCGGGCACGTTAGTCGTTTCAATTTTGTTTTATTTTCCGTTATTGTCTCATTCATTTGTTTAGTGACACAGGCCTTGTGCCAGAGTGCGCTATTTCCGAGCAAAAAAAGAGTGCATGTTGTGATGTTTTGTTTCTTACATGTTGCCTGCACTTTATTTCGAGAGGAGCT
Source organism: Symbiodinium sp. clade C Y103 (assembly GCA_003297045.1). NCBI lineage: Eukaryota > Dinophyceae > Suessiales > Symbiodiniaceae > Cladocopium > Cladocopium sp. clade C. The sequence continues at coordinate 5,100 of BGPT01001564.1, forward strand.
CCCAGCAAAACTTTGGAAGAGAATTTTAAAGTTGATGATGTCCACATGGTCGTCAAGATGGACAACTCAGCAGGTTGAACTTTTCTTCATAGAAGTGGCGTTGAACGCACATGACGTATATCAGTTCTGGCACTTTGGATGCAACAGCACGTTTAACAAAAACAGTGATCGCCTGCAAGTGTCCCAATCCGGGATAATCCAGCCGATTTAGCGGCAAAACGATTTTTTTAAAGACTTGACGGAGTGCCTGATGTGTTTGTGCAATGGTTGTCGGGCAAGATGCCGAATGACAAAGTTCAAGAACAAAAAATGATCAAGGCCAACATCAGACTTCTGACAGAATTTGGTTTTAGCGCGCTTAGAGTGTTTCTCCTCGGCCCCTCGAGTCCTGGACAGATGGTGCTGGCTGCCTCTTCTTTCTTCCCTGACCAGCCCTGCTGCGAGTGCCATGGGTGTCCAAGCCGCACTTTTGCCGACTTTACTTTGGGGCGCTGTCGGACAGAGCTTTTACCTTCGATATGCTCTTGGCAAGGCACGTGGTGAACGTTTTGTTCAAAAATTGGACAAAGCCCTGCATGGGGTGTTAGATGACTTTGAGCAAAGAAAAGGTTGGGGAATATGGGCTGAAAGTAAACAAGGAACCATGGAGCGCGAGTGCTCAGATGATGAATTTTGGGTTTCGGCGCCATTATGGTTTGATTTACCTGGTGAAAAGTCATGTTGTCAAATGACGCCATGTTCCTCTGCAGTTGAGTCTTCCCTTAGGTTCGACAGACCATGTTGGAAACGAACCAGGTGTTGAGGACGAGAATTGAGAGGTTGGAAATTGAGCGGGGCGACACCGAACTGCAGAATGATCAGGTGGCTATGGATTCGCTGGAGGGTTAGATCGGTGCCACCAAAGGCCGCATGTACACTGGTTTGGGTGACCTGAACAAAATGCATAAAATTTGACATGGTAGAAAGCATGAAACTTAGCCCGTTGCTCTTTTGCAGTATGACTTTGATGATAGTCACAAAAGGGTCGATGTGAAATCTTTCAGCTCAAAACCGTACGTTTTAGCTGAGGCGGGGTGACAAGCATTTCGCCCCTGTGCATATCCATGTGCATGCAGTTCTATTGCAAGACACTCCAGCTGCAAACTCAATTTCAAAGCACTCGAACAACAGTTCATACTTGTGCTGAAATTGCAATTCATGGATGCTTGCCGAAGGCGTTTCGATAGGAGGATCAAAAGGGCGCTGCCAATCAAAATCACGCACTGGAAATCGAGCGGGCAAAAAACATTTTTTGAGACTTACATTCATAAACAACACAACAAAGACAATCCAGTCACTATTTGGCACAAGAGCAAAAACACAAAATATTTTGGAAAACAACAGCATTGAATCAGTTTCATGCCACCAACCAACGACATGGAGAGAGACATGAACCTGACGAATCATGTCGCTTTGCACATTGCAACCAAGAACCCGGATAGTGCAAACTAGCAATTGGAATCGTGGACAACGCAGTGACCTCCATATTTGTCAGCAACAAAAAGGACCCGAAGTACAAGTATCTCCATACTCACCAAAATTACATTGACATCATCAACCACAGATGATGGAACGGGTGGGCACAAGCCAGCAGCAAACCAAGTGCCCCAACCATAGCCAACTCGCAGACACTACATGAAAACGAAGGATTAGAGAAACCAAACGACATGAAAACTGGAACTGATGACCAGATGCTTGCCAATCGACCGTGTTCCCCAAAAGAGGGCGTCCTCCCATTTTCAACACGCAGCACCTACCTTCAAAATTCTTTGCGAAAAACTAAAATGGCGCATCTTCATTCAAGGCACAGAACGTTGGGATCTGTCAAGGATGCCCATTGAGTCCACACATGTTCGTAGTTATGGTTTGTGTAGATGCAATGTAAAATCTAGGTGTTTTGGCCAAACAACACATTTTGAACATTGCCCATGTGGCTACCTGCTACCTACTTTTCAAATAATGTAGATTACGCAGTGGAATTCAAAAAAAACGCCAGGCATTCAGAATACAAAACGCAAATGGAATAGATGATCCTTGTATTGGAACGATCCCACCACAAATCAGATATGACAACTCATCAAATATGATGCAATGATTACAAGTAAGTAAAGTGTCATATAACACACTTGCAACAACGCAGACACCGCTGCCACGCAAAAAAACTGCAGTTGTTTTTTTGTAGACAGGCGTAAAACAAATTCGAGGGTCCCAAATTGTGTTACGTAATGGGATCACCGCAAAAAACAAAATTCTTTGACAAAAACCATATGAAATGTGAACCAAATTGGCCGGACACATTTTACGGCGGCAAATTTTGACTTCTCAAACAAGTCTTTCACAGACCACATAGCGCTGGACCCATCAATATTGGTAAACGTGGTGTTGGACGCCCTAGACAGCAGGGGCGCTTCAGGTGCAATGGAATCGATCACAATCGGATATGTAAAACACGTGAACTATGATGGGGACCCTTTTCAGAACGCCAACGCTCTAGAGGCAACGCAAAAAACGATATTATGAAACCATGCCAAGCGCCGAAACATTTTGTTGAATTGTAAGTGTTTGCGTGCATGCCTGGCAGGAAAAACTCAAATTGAAACGACCTGGACCACTTGTTGAAACTTTTAACCAAACAATTTTCTTCCAATTCTCAGGTTCAACCTGCCGCCATAACAAACACACCATACCCGTGTGACCAGGAAACCAATAATCTGCACGCACGGTTTTGGATAGCTTTCATCAATAGGTAAAACATGTTTTCTGGATGACCATATTCTCGTAAAATTGGGCCGCAAAGCTACGAAAATTGAAGGGGTGTAGAAAAACTGAAATTTTTGCGAGAGAACAGCTCGGACCTCTGCAGAGCGAGGGTAAAAAATTGGGTTAAATGCATTTTTTTTGAGGAGACATTAGCTCACTTGAGCCCAATGCAGTCAGTGGGACATGTCTCAACTGAGACAGTTTCGATTTGGGCAGACCTTCAATGGTTTCTTGTTTTTGTTGTTTTTAAATTTTTCCTTGATGGACCAGTCTTTACAATTTTCGTGTTTAACAGCCATCAACCAACAACAAAAAACAAAACAACAACTGACCACGAACAGCCAAAACCACCAAGAGACGGTAAACAACAAAGAACGACATAAAAAACAACAACAACAACAACAACAGCAACAGCAACAGCAACAGCAACAGCAACAGCAACAGCAACAGCAACAACAACAGCAACAGCAACAACAACAGCAACACCACCAACAACAACAACAACAACAACAAACACAACAGCAACAGCAACAGCAACCGCAACAGCAACAGCAACAGCAACAACAACAACAACAACAAGAACAAGAAGCACAACCGCCGAAGAAAAACAAAAACAAAAAAAATGTTTATATGTTTTTGGGGGCAGTGTTGGGCCCACACCTTATGTTTCGCTCCAGTGTTTTCTATGTTGTTCATCTTCGTTCCCATTTTGAGCCTTTTGATTTCTTCGATTGTAACTGAATAGTTCAATAAATACGTTCGCAAATTTTCGTTTCAGGTCTTAGTGCTTCAAACGTCACATGAATTGCATGGAACATGCGAACGGGAAATTGAATCTTTCAATCTTGCAAATAATGTACGAAACGGACAATTCCAACTCCAAAAAAAAAATGAATGGTCTATTTCCGAAATGGATGCTGCAATTCCACATTGCTGCAAATACCATGCAAAATGAAAGGTTCCGGTTTCCAGTGTTACGAATACGACGCAAAATGAAGAATTCAAAATCCAGAAATCACTGCAAATACGCAAAGAGAGGTTTGAATTCGAACATGTTGCAAATACAAAGCAGACAGTAGCAGCAAACCGACTCCCCACAAAATTGAACCCAAGAAATGTAGGCGTCGATGAATGAGTTTGAGGAGTGCTCTGGTGCCGACGAGGAGGGCCTTACATATTATGACAATCCGATCAAAAAATCAAAAAATCAAAAAATCCAACCACATTTGGGACTGGGATGTGCTTGTTGTGGAACTTGGGCGACGTTCTTCGAACATTCTCAAACACATGATGAACAATATTAGTTTTTTGCCGAAAACCGTTGAAATGATTTGTGTTCCGTGTTTTTGCAGCTGTGAAAATTTGGCCCGCAACCCGAAATGCCAAGCAGATCAAACATCAACAGTTTGGTTGTAATGTGGCATTCACGATTTTGCCTTGTTTCTCAAATGAATAACTTACTCAACGAAAAACAACACACACATGATTTTGATTATAGCAATCTAATGCGTGCTATAGACGTAGAAACAAGTTGACCTGGATGTGATAAGTTTGGGAAACAGGCATTCACTGTTTGGAAATCCATTCCGTTGATTTTTGCATCATTTTTGTGACTGCATTCAAAGTTTGTGGCCACCTTTTTGTGTTCCCAAAGATGGTTCGACCAAAACATGGCGCTGCAAAGCGAACGGTGTTGGCAGTTTTCTTTGTACCTCAGCATTGGTTCGCGCATGAATTGTGACTAGAAACATATTCAGTCTATAGATAATTTACATATATTTGGGTTTATATTGGAAAATAGGGCACCCCACAAATTTGATTGCACGTCATTTTTTTGGGTTCATGGCCGTTTGGTGTGGTCTCTGACATTTTTCAGGCACACCCAAATAGTTTGTATTTGAAGAACACATCATTGCATACAAAATTTCTGGGTAGCACGACTCGGACATGATGCTTGTGTTGCACTCATTGCGGGGTATGGTTGACCAAGGCCTACTTGGCAAGTTGCGCTTTTACCCCGACACCGCGATGGAAGTCACGATCTTTAACCGAAGTGCCGGTGTGGCATCCCAAACAACCGAAGGATGAATTGGGCAGTGGTCAAAATTGAGTGGAATGGCTCAATTTTTGGGTACTTTGGAGCCAAATTGGGGGTATTTTGTGGTAATTTTGGCACATTGCAAATGAAATCATTTTTTTTGGGTACCATGAATTTATCAACCACAAATCTATCAACCAGGATGTTGGGATCAGAGTGATTTTGAATAACCTTTGCCACCCAAGCAATGATGAAACGCGGCATTTTGAATGGTACCACCGAATCAAACAAAATTCCAAGTTCGGTCCAAAAGTCCAACAAATTCCTGTGCGTTTCTTTCCCCACCAACGCATGATTCTGCAATGTGAAATGGTAAAGGTTCTTGTTCTTCCGGTGTTGCCAAGTATTTCTTGTTGGGCACAGGTGTCCGTGGTTCGAACGTTTGGGTTGTTGGAATCGCTGTGTGGGGATGATCCTCCTGAAAATGCTGCTTGCTCTGACCAGCTGTGGGGTTGTTTCACTCCCACAGCTGGGAAGGAATGCCATTGACTGTCAGCTATGATGCGATGATCGGACCACTGCAAGGGAGTCCTAATCTGGCTAGTATCCACCACATATAGTTCGCCCCTTTTTTCCGCAAATGTGCTGGTGGCGGGTGAACATCCATGTAAGATATGAAAACATACAGGTGGATATGTTGCATCCATGACCAGAAATTGCATATCAGTTTGTCTGAAGAGGAGGTAGCCCTTGAGCTGATGATCAATCATCCCGTGTCCCGTAAAAAAATCATTTTGAGGTATCAAATATCTCCCATTTTCAGAAAACACCAACTTATTCTTGTTGGTTGGTTATATCATATCTATATAAATATATATATATATACACATAATATAAGTATGGTTATGTTGTTGGTTGGTTATATCTTATGTCATATGTATATATATATATATATATAAATAGTTATATCCCATTCAGCCTCTATGCAAATGCATGGTTTTCCCCAGAAAAGTTCGTCCCATCAGATAGCCACGTCTGAGGCCAGAGCCCAAGCTTCTGAGCGCTCTGAGGCCCGTAAATATGATGGTTGAATGGTGAGCCATGGTGAACACTGGTTCTTAGGTGTGAAAAATGGTGAAACCTGGTGGTTTAAAGGTGGTTTCATGGTGATTTAATAGGAAAGCCTGCCATGTTATGGAATTTCCTGGGAGGACTCACCAATGGTAGATGATATGTCTAACCTTTATATATAGGTTGATGGACAATTTCCAGACGGCAAATTCGATTCTCAGTGTCTATCATTGGATATTGATATCTTCTCTTCCAGGTTTCGTTTTTATTTTGGTCAGTCCAACCTTTTCTACATCTTTAAACTTGTCAGGTTTTACTTTGTATATGGAACAGCATTCTATCTCCACAACAATGGTATCATCCGGGTAATCCCACCTACCGAAGGACCGTCTCGCTGGGGAAACGACTTCAAATGACCAAATGCCACAGGTGAGGATTTCTGTTGCATTGGGAACACCATGATGAAAGGTCAACAAAACGTTGGGGTTTGTCATCAAAAATGATCCGTTGACCATTGGATAGTTATCCTCTGATGAAGCGCCAGGCAGGTAAAGCCCCAAAGGCTTCGCCGGCATCGGAGGACAGCCAGGAAGGGCCTCGATTTTTCATGAGCCAAATGGACTTATCCCACCATCATTTACCTTGCTTCAACGGAAATTCGCCTGACCTGGGATTCTGAGTCCAATGAACTACCCTCTGGTAATTTAACATAGCTATTGAAAATGGCCATTTATAGTTGATTTACCCATGAAAAATGGGTGATTTTCTATAGCTATGTTAAATTACCAGAGGGTAAAAAGGCTGACTTTCACCTGGCCCAACGAGCCCAGGATCTACCGCAGCAGTTGGGACGGGCCATCACTGATGCCGTGGCCGGTGCCGCGCAGAGCGTAGGCCAGGGGTGGTTGAACTAACAAGAGTAGGACTTCACCATCATGTCTTGGCGTTTTTTTTGGCCAATCTAATGGTGGTTGTTGGGGGTTAGCTGGATCTAACCATGAAGAAATCAAACTGGTGGTTTAAGATGGTGAAAACCATCCTCAAATGGGGAAAAAACAACCAACAAAGTACCAAATACCCCCAAAGGAATCCATGAAGATCAAAATTGGGCGTATCGAATATGAGCGGGGGAATTTGGATCACTCTCAACTCACAGCGGATTTCCATGGATGCGATTGGATAATTTGACTCACCAATTCGCATTCCCGTTTGGCCTTAGCCAAGTGCTGTCCATATGAAGCTGGAGCCAATGTTAGCCGCGCGGCGCAGGGAAGTCAGCTGCCAACGCTCTGCAAAGCAAAGTGGAGGAAACGCAAGCATCCATCAAAGCAGAGGCTGGCGATGGCTTCGATAAAACCTATGGTGATTTGACACTCCCCAACTTGGGAGATGTTTTTTTTTTAGAAAACAAAGTGTGTATGAAAAGTGGAACTGCACCCTCGAGTGGTACCCCTGGTGAACAACAAAGGGCCGGTGGCCGGTTGGCCGCTGGGTGTTCATTCCCCCCTTCTGCGGCCGTTCAGATTGACGCCATTCCGGGCAAGATCAGCGATGCCGCGCAAGATGCGGTGGAGCAGCAGAAGCAGAAGGTGAAGGGTTTCATAGGTGGCTGCAGAATGCTGCAGATGATAGTCAGTATGCCGGAGCTTTGGGATCTGATTGTTTCACTGCCATCTGAAATTCGACGCCAGTGTTGTTGTCACGTGGGATCCACCCAATGCCATTCCCATGAACCATGACTGCAACAACCATCATCCCAGTGTGGAGGTATAGCCAAGCTCATATCCCATTCCATAGTTATCCCATCTCCCCTTTTTTGGGATGGTGATCTCATGGCATCGCTGCAGATCGCCGCCCTCCCGGGCAAGATCACGGACGCGGCGCAAGATGCAGTGGAGCAGCAGAAGCAGAAGGTCCCGACATTGGGGAACGACCATCGTTTGAATGCTGAAACACTGGTGGTTTTCTACCATGAAAAATGGGGGGGTTCATAGGATTTCAAACAGATTTCATTGGGGATTCATTGGGGAAATCAGCGGTTTCAATGGAATTTCATGCTACGTGATATAATGTGATGTAATGATATAACTAATCAACGACACGTGATATATTGGGTGTGTCTGAAAATGGGGGATTCATCCTTGGTTATGACCATTTAAACAGGGAAACTAGGTCAGGTTCTAATAAAATGCTACCAATTACACGATGCTTTTGGCCACTGAGCCACGAAATATCGTAACCCTTGGGCAGAATTGGGATTGCAACCATCAACGTATGACTATCGGTGAGAGGCCAGTGTCTAGTTTTTGCCATAAAAGGTGGGGATCTATCTGATAGCCAGCTGCAAAATTCACCGAATTTCGCTGGAAATCATCCGTTCCTGGGTAAACCAATGTCGACCACTTTAGACCAATGCAGGGCTGGTTGTTCAAACCCTGGGATGCTGATGAGTAGATATGACTTCCATATGACTTCCATTCATTTTTTGGGAGGTGGCGCGATCGTCACTGGCTGTTTGAAGTGGTTGACCAAAGAATCCTATACCTAGATGTGTCTGAAAATGTTGGAAAACCACTAATAATTGCTGGTTTGAACGTGCCCACAAAATGGGGGACGTCAGGTGGCGCAGCAAGTGGATGCCGCAGTGGAACGCGCCAAGCAGATGCCCAAGGCATCTTCGACCGTCCTCTTGGTCGCTTTCCAAGCCACCAAAAGATGATCTAAATATCTACCTGTCGCCGCTATTTACAGTAGAAATTTGCCTTTTTATTCTTTTTCTAGTTGCTACAAACTATAAATCCTGTAGCAAAGAAGAAGCAGACCTGATTTACCCTCGGGGGTTTTGAACTTCTAGCTCACAACACGTGGGTTTGAACTTTGATCGAAATAGTTAAATTCACTGGAAAGGGAAAATCCACAGGAAAATTTGGTTTTCCCTATCAAATATAGGGGTTTGCGGTTAGAATTATCCCTTAAAACCAAGCCAATGAATGTCAATGATGCATCGTTCAAGATTATATATGAATGCCGGTTGCTTGCTCACAGGCCTGGTACACAAATTTCAAGAGTAAGATCCACATAGAATTTAAAACCACATGGAATTTCAGCATTTTTTGCTTCTTGGGTGTTGGCATCCCAGTCTGAACTACATATTATTTCACCTGTACACCATGGGGCCTCTGCATAATTCAGGTCCATGCCAAATTGTGAGACCTAAGTGTCATTGCTGGTTCCATGCACATTGTGGGTCCGCCAAGCCTCATCAAGCTCCCTTAAGCTCAAAGCTTTGTGAAATCTGTGGCTCAAACCAGCACAAAGCACTGGCGGATATGTATAGATATATATGTTCCAAGCATGTTTGGGAAATGACTGCAGCTACTTTTGGGTCAATGCCCTTCGCCGGATTCGTGCCACTTGGTGCTTGTTGCCATCGGCGTGCTTTTTATCCGGCTTGGGGACTTGAGCCTACAGTGGCGACTTCACTGATCCTTTAGCAAGCGCCAAGCAGTTCCGAGAGTGCAGCGCCAGAGACAGGCACTGAGCAGGAACTTTTCAACTTGCTGCAAGAGTCGCTGCAGAAGGCACCTTTGTCGGAATCAAGTGAGGGCGTTGTGATTCGAAAGAAGCTGCTCAAGGAGTTTTTGCGGGCAGCGCTCACAAATTTGGTTTCGAAGCGTGTCGACTTTTTGGCTGGATCAATGGGCCCCCGGCCCGGTGCCAAAGGGTACTTGCAGCTTGGTGCCAATTTTGACAATCCCAGATGGCGCCAGGCACTTGTGATTCAGGTCGAGGAGGACTGGCTGAAGACTCTGGTCAAGAGCTCGCAACAAGAGGTGGAACGCGCTCAGCTCTCGTCTGTGATGTTTCAGGACACGTACTACTGTCTAGTCGAGGCGTCGATTCAGCAGATGCGGATGGGCGCTCCAGGGGAGTCTCTCGAGTTGGGGGCGGACGGAAAAGATCTCTTGGTCTTGGGAAAATCTGCGCTGGAAACGGACGACGACCTCAACTATGCGACGGCATCAGATCCTGGTCAAGTTCCCAAGGAAGGCAAGCAGAAGAAGAAAGAACCTTCAAGCTCAAGCGGCTCAGGGGAGGACGACGAGGTGGACAACGACCTTCTGGCCGAGCTGAGAAAGAGTTGGCTCGGCGATGGTATGAAAAAAGGCAAGAAGCAAGATGCAAAAAGCAGAAGCTCAACGGCCCACCATCGCTCAAAGCGGTTCTCTCTGATCGAGAAGGACAAGAAGAGGAGCGGAAAAGCTGGAGATCAATTGGATGGCGACAAGACCCAGGCGATCTTGCAAGCTGCCCTAGGGGCCAACGATCCTCTACATGGACTACTTGCGTTGCAGATAGCCCAGACTATGCAATCAAAGAAAAAGAAGAAGCAGCGGCAGAAGAGCTCTTCAAGCGAGAGCGGCGGCACCCTGAGTTCCTCAGAGAGCAGCGATTCCGAGGAGGTTCGCAGCAGCAAGGGGCACTCCAAGGCTGTGGCGAACTATCGAAAGTCTGGAAAGAAAAAGTTCCGGAACCCTCTGAAGCATGTCCGGAGGTATGTCAAGCACATAGAGGAAGAGCTGGGGGCTCAGGACAAACCTTTCAGACTGGTAGATTACAATCGCCGCATCCATTTTGGGAAGCAGCAGAACTTGAAGAGATGCCACTACCTGGTTTGCATCATCCTGGAATGGCTGCTGAAAGAAGAGCCGCACAAAGCGGCGCTGCAAGCGACACTGACGCTGCAAGCTATGCACCAAGCAGCCATAGACGGCAGCTGGGACATAGCGTGGCTCCTCACGCATGTCGAGGACCCATTCAAGACCAAGTTGTTTGGGGGAGATGCCGATTCCCTCCAGCATGTGACCTCCTACCTGAAGAGCATGAACGAGCTAGCCAAGAGCACCCAGAGCTTGAGGCAGAAGGGAGGCGGCCGCGGAGACCAGGAAGAGCCTTCAAACAGCAGCGCTCACTCAAAGGGAAAAGGGAAGTCAAACAAGAGCAAGGACAAGGAGAAGGACAAGGGCAACGCGGAAAATTGACGCCTGAGTCTGAGCCACCTTTGACGTCCTGCAGCCCAGGCATTTTGCCTGAACAGCCAGTTGTACAGTGCCTTGAAGGTAGCTGGGGTTCTTTTGGGCGTTTTTGGAAATTACTAAAGTCCTCCTACAGCAACAGGAGGTTGGGGCCTATGACACCCTCACCATCACAGAGGGATAATCTCTTTCCGTCTCTTTTGGTAATGCCAGAGTTTATTGGTAAGTCCAAGAGTTCTCGTAGGAGGGCTAGGAGGCGAGACCGGTATGGGGCCTGGAGATATGCTGAAATGATGTGGGCATATTTCACTTTTCTTGATTCGGGGTCTCCACATAAGACCTCAGACCAACATCGCGTTTTGCAACGTGCCTCAAATACACCTTGGACACCAATGCACTCCAAGTATGCCGGTTCCCTGCATGATGAAATTAATAGGTATATCCGCCTTCAGTGTGATAATGAACCCTTAAGCCGCGGAATACTAAAAATTAATGAATTAGTTAAGGTCATAACTAATTCAAACTACACCAGTAGCTCCTCAGTAGACAAGCTTGCGAGAGTTGCCAAAAACGTGAAACCAGACCGCATGTCCTTGCCGTCAGCTGCCGGCATTGTCAATCCGAGTGCCTTTTTAAAGGGCGAACATCGCGAGATTTTTGAGGACATGGTTTCACATGTCCCGCATGGTGTCGAGCCTGCTTCAGCCACTAAAGGTTGCTTCAAAGTTGACCCCAAAGACTTGTTCCGAGTTAACACAAAATTGTTAAAAACAGGTGTGGCCACCCTGATACCCGAGCATATGGGGCTTAGGAATAGCAAGGGGGAGATAATCACAGGGGGGTTGTTTGCCGTTGATCACAAACCGACCAGTGATCGGATCATACTTGATAGACGGCCCTTCAACGAGCTGGAACGCAGACTAGTGTGGGCAAAACTCCCTCATGGCTCCCTCCTCACTCAGCTCATAGTGCCACCAGGGTTCTCAATCAGGGGTAGCGGGGATGACCTAAGCAACTACTTCTATCTGTTGAAACATAATGAAGACTGGTTACCCAGGAATGCTATAGGCAGCTCTTTTGATGGGGAGGGATATGAAGAATTTGGGGGAAAAAAGGGTGAAAAATACCTCCTATCTTTCCGGGTTATAGCCATGGGGGATTTAAACGCAGTTGACTTGGCCCAACAGGTCCACTTGGAGATCCTCCAAGATTGCCACTGCATGCAACCACATGAAACCCTCATGTTTAAACAGCCATTGCCTGCATCTCACACCTTGGAGGGGCTCTACATTGACGACCATATCATAACCCAGATCCTTCCAAAGAAAAAGTTGCGTGCTAAGGGTAGCAAGTATAGAGATGAAGAGTTGTTGGCTAATAGCAGAGCTCAGTATAAACACCATGCCATACCCACCTCAGACAGCAAGGCTTTTGACAAGGCCGAGAAATTCATTGCTTGGGGCACCGAGGTCGACAGCAAAACGGGAAGGGTCGGAACGCCGCTTCTCAAACTCAAACAGTTGTCAAAGCTGATAGCATCCGTTTGTAAACTCGAGAGTGTTTCGAAAAAGTTGCTCCAAGGTATCACAGGCCTCTTGGTGCACCCTTTCATGCATCGTCGTAGTCTGATGTGTATTCTGCAGGACACATTCTTGTGGATTGAAAGGCTAAAAGAACAAGAAAGTAAGCCACTGCCCGTTGCCGTCAGGGAGGAACTTTTAGCTTGCGGTCTCATGCTCCCATTGTGTCATAGCAACATACGTTGGAACGTGTCCTGCAGAATAGGAGCGAGCGACGCCTCGCTCAGTCACGGCGGACGCGCCGCCGCGTTGGTGAGCCAGCCAGTTGCCGAGACTCTCTACAGATTCTCTGAGCACAAGGGAGAGTACGTAAGATTAGACTGGGAAAAAGGGCAAGTTCAGGCTGACTCTGACATGAGGCGTGCTCCTCGTGAACTCGAGGAGATAATCTGTGACCTGCCCTGGAATCAGACAGAGTGTTGCAGCTTCGCTCATAAGCAGCACATCAACATACTTGAGACTAAGATGATTCAGCGTGAGCTTAGGGACCTTGTAACGAAGTCTACAAAGCCTTTGCGTTGTGTGTTGCTAGTTGACTCAAGGGCAGCTGCCGGTGCCTGGTCCAAGGGTAGATCTTCAGCCCGTAACATAAATCGCCTGCTTCGCCAGTCTCTGGGTTGGTCCATAGCCGGTAGGAAATCTTTACACTTGGTTTGGGTACGCTCTGAAGCCAACCCATCAGATTACCCTTCTAGATGTAAAAAGATCCCTCCCCCCAAGGACATTCCAAGTGACACTTCAAAGATCGCATTTGGCGACAACCTAGAATTTTACAGAGTCAGGCGGTCCAACAGAGACATTTGGCGAAAAGTCAACATAACTGCTGACTCCAAGTCGGAGCCAGCGTTCCTAGCTGCAGGTGGACCTTCGGATCCGGACCTCTTAAGCGGGTCGTGCCAAACCAGCGCAGCTGCAGGATCGCTGTCAATAGACCCAAGCGTAAAGGCCCCTTCAATAAATCACCCAGCAGCCCATAAATGGAGTTTTAGGGAGATTTTTGCGGGAAGCGCTCACCTCACAGCATGTTTCCATCGAAGAGGCAACATACACATTCAGCCTCCCTTTGAGCTGATGAGACACGGTAGGGCTGATAAGAACCGAGACATTTTGTCCAACACAGTGTTCAACAGACTATGTGATGAAGCTTGTCATCCTCATCAACTATGGCATTTTGGATTTCCTTGTGGTTCATTCAGTTTACTCCAGAATCTCAATCAAGGCACCCGAACCCGTGAGCAACCAATGGGGGACGGGTCGTTGCTTAGAGAAAGAGTAGGGAACGAAATCATGTTGAGGACCATATATTTATGTCGTTTGCTGCATCAACACGGTTCTCTGTTCACATTGGAGAATCCCAAAGCTTCATACGCATGGAAAACCGATCCCATGATGAAACTCCTGCATGACTGCAATTGTTCAATCGTCTCATTCGATCAATGTAGGTATGGGCTAAGAATACCCGATAAAGGAGGAAAGTTACAACTGGCCCTTAAGTCAACCACTTTTGCTGGAACGTTGCCACATTTGCAGTCTTTGCACCGTTGTTGCACTCAAGACCACAAACACGTGGCCGTGGTAGGTGGAGTCCGGTTCAATGGGAAATGGTGCAAAAGGTCACAGCTGGCTGGCGCATATCCTCAGCAGTTGTGCACAGCGTATGCCAGGGTTTTTGAGCAGTCATTTGCATGTTAGCTACATAAGAGTGCAGTTTTTTAACAGTCCTTGTAAAGTGCATGTTGACCCACCTGAATTTTTTAGTGCATGCTCGCCATGTTGGCTTCTCCAACGCAACTCGGAAATGCAAAACTGCGCTGGGGCAAATATAGCGCCGCCTATAGATCCAGGCTGGTCGAATCAGCCGAGGTGCTCAGCACTTTCCTGTCAGACCATGGACACAGCTGGGATTTGGTGGCCAAAGGCAAGTCTAAAGTGGTGGATGCCGCTCTGGAACAATTTGTCCGGAGCATGCATGATAGTGGTCAAAGTTCAGGCCTGCGCGTTGCCAAACACGCAGTGCTCTATGTTCAGGCAGCGCGTCCTCGGTTGAAGGGGACGCTGAAGACGGCATGGAATTCCATCGTAGCTTGGGAGGAGCAGATGCCTAGCAATTTCAGACCACCTCTGCCCTTGGCCCTTCTGGTTGCGATCACTTGCCAGTCGAGACTCAAAGCTGAGAAAACCTATGACAGGGCTATGCGCAAGCTTTGGCAGATTTTTGCAGTGCTGCTAAATATAGGTTTTTTCGCCCTGCTTCGACCTGGGGAACTCTTCAGCCTTAAGTCTTCAGATGTCATGCTGCCCAATTCGATCTCTCTCAGTGCGCCATTTGCCGTCATACGACTGGAGCGACCCAAAAACGCACGGCAAATGGGGCGACAGCAGTTTGCTGAGATTCACCATCCAGATGTAGCCAATTGGCTAGCTTGGTTGGTGAGCACAACGCCGCCAGCAAAAGCTCTTTGGCCCAGTAGCCCGACCAGGTTTCGTCTCATGTTCAAAAGCATCTGCCTGAAGCTAGGACTTGAGGGGCTAAAACTTTCACCAGCATCTCTTCGTGCTGGAGGAGCCACCTGGATGCTAGACCAGAAAGTTGAAGTGTCAAGGATCAGGTTTCAAGGTCGTTGGTCAAACTTGCGATCGTTAGAGCACTACTTGCAAGTGTCTAGATCACAGCAAATCACGCTCAGTTTGGGACCATCCGTGGTCAAGCGCATCAAAAAGCTTGTGCAATGCCATTTCTTTATGCTCACCCTGCCAGCCTTCTTTGCAGCTCAAGTGTCAACAGAGCATTTGCTGCCCACCGAAGTCATCACCGTGGCAGCCGACGGCGATGTCGTCGCAGCCGTGCGATTTTGGGGAAGGCTGGGAGAAGCAGTTTCGACGAGCAGTAGTTGCGGCTGGACCATTGAAAGGTGCCCGATATACAGATGTGGGATGGGAAGATCTACGAAAGGCGGCCAAGAGCTACAAGGCAGACCCGAGATTCAACCAGTACGCCAAGAGGTGTCTTTCTGAGCGCGCCTTGGGACCTAAAATGGTTCAGCCCTGCGATGCATCCGAAGCCACCTCATGCTGGCATCGTTGCGGGCAGTACGCTAAGAAGATAGTCGCATGGCTGGTTGCAAAGGCCAGGGTGAAAATTGGGTTAACCATCTTTGTCACCCTGATAATCATGCTGTTGCTTTCACGGCCATTATTCTATGTACTGCTGGCGAAGTCCATAACTCTGGGTGTCAAGGTGTTTCTCAGAAGATCGATAGGACTGTTAGTGGTTCTTCTTGATGCAATTCTTGATGAAGCTGCTGCTAGTCTTGAGACAAGTTTGATAGCCCCACCAACAGTCATGTCCACACCTCTCACCCAGAGCCATCAGTTTCAAGTGCAACCGGTGCATACTCTCACAACTTTACTGCTTCATGGTCTTTGCATGTTAGTTGGAGCATTGCTAGGAAACCGCTTACCCAGAGCACCAACTCAGCCCCGCCACCCCACTCGCCTGCGGGTCGTTTAGGTGGGTCGCATGGTGCTTTGGAATGTTGGGGTGTGGTGGTACTAGGATGATATTAATAGTCCTTCAGAACATATTTTTCTTGCCTTGGTCCACAGCCCATCAAATAGAAATCTCACTAGAACGTGATGAGAAGCCCATCAGATAGAAATTTCAATAGAGCTTGATGAGAACGGAACACGCAGATAGTTACTGCAAAAAACCTTGCAGGCCCATCAGATAGAAATTTCAATAGAACGTGATGAGAATGGAACATGCAGCACCAGCTCCAATGCCAGTTCCTTACTGCAAAAAACCTTGCAGTTCGCAGTTGCCGAATGGGGCCATCCGGCCATCATTTACTGCAGGTGTGCCCCAGAAAAAAGTGGGGCGCCATGTGCTGCTGGAATGCAACAACACATCATATATGTATATATATATATATGTATACGAATCTATGTCTATGACTGTCTATACATTTATGTCGTTACTCCACACAGTCTGCACATCCATTTGTGATACATGCAGGACTTTCATTTGGGTCAAACGTGGGTATGTTAAGATGGGATGGTTTGCTGCGCCCTCGATGCCCAGCGCATTTGTGGGTAACCTCTCTGAAATGAAAATATCTTTGAAAATGCAATATTCTGCCTACTTCACTTTGATCTGTATACATATATGTATATATGTAGATACACAGTATATGTACATATTAGTATTACTAGGTATATGACCAATGCGATCTTAGATACCCTCCAGTAATCAAATGTGGCAATGGACCCCCCAAGCAGGAGGCGGCAGAGAAGGCCGTGCAGCGCTTGCAACAGCTGCCACAGGTTCGATTCTGTTGGAGAAAAACACAGGGGAAGTCCATGGCTTTGCCGACTTTTGATCTATTTTCATGGTGTTTTTTTCATATCTTAGTTTAGAGGAGGGTATATGATGATAATATGTGATAACATGAATGACAATGATAAAACAACTACCAGTATTTTTTTTTCATAGTGATAAAAATGAGGGTTGCTCCCACTGAAGGAATCAATGGCCATGAGGGACGAGCATATACGGAAAAGAGTAGCCATGTTCCCATTTGCTGGTGGCAGGAGGTAAGCCTGATCATAGGATAGACCATGGGATGTATGGGATAAATGATGGGTATATGATCTTTGAAACCATTTTTGAAAATGGGGATGCACGGATCACCGGGATGTCACCAATCAACAAACTCGGGGTCCTCTAGACAAAAGCAATTGGTAAAATGTTATCTAAGAACCGGAGAAACTTTTGAAAGGGCAATGGTGGGAACTTATGGGAAAGAGGCGGATGATGGACCATCAACATTCATGGGAGAATGGACGGGATAATCAATGCCTGCCGTTACAAAACAAGGAGATTGATTTACGGGATATTCTTGCGGACTAACATTTTGAACATAGGATATACTATATATTCGGTCTCGTATTGCCCTGTCGGAATTGATACTTGATAGAATATTGCAAGATTCGGTTGACGTACAATTGGAGTTTCATTATTGTGGTGTTCTGTAGGTTTTTCATGTGGTAACCCTACTGAAAGACCTCAAATGTGATTGAACAAACCGGAAAATTTGTAAATCATAAAAATCAATAATCGCTTCAGTTTACTATCGGATTTTGCCAGAAAGAGAGGGCCAACTTTTTTTTTGCAAATTCCTCTTGGGGCCGTGGGAAAAAGCCAGTCTTCTTGGCAGGAAGCCTTCGATGGCCTGACGGGTGCCGCGAAGGCGAAACACCATGGTTCGTATCCCCCAAATTTTGCGGGGCTTCCGGCGTTTCCCGGTTCGAATTTTTTTCTTCTCAACCAAGTCTGAACTGCGGAGATGAGTGTTAAACTGTTGCAAGTGGTGTTTTTTTCCCTCCACATTTTGGCAGATGGTTTGCCCCCGACACCGCTGTTGTGATCCCGAGGCGCAAGCCAGCAGTGCCCGGGAGCTCAAGGACTAAGCAACTGGGGGCATTAAGAAACATCCAGTTTTTTTTGAAGGGTATATATATATATATATACCTGATACCCAAAATATATATTCCATATTTATCGTAGTTTTTAGGGGGATATGGTGGAGAATAAAGCCCCTATTGTTCAGGGCGCTTTAGGATTCAGATCCTGAGCGTCCTTGGTGCCTGGTGGAATTTCATGAGTCCCTTGATGTCACTTGGAACGGAACTTTTGGTTTCCTAATTCAGCAGGATCTTCAGGAAGTCACAGCAGCAAGTCGATTCTGACTTCCAGTTGTGAGTTTTTTTGAGAGTATGGGGTCATGCCACCGAGGATTTCCATGGATTTTCCATATGAATGAAGGGTTCAGCTCATGTCCGTTTTTATGGCTATGGGCTATGGCTCACACTTGGAGCACTCAATGGACACAGAACGTCACATTTTTGGTATTTCACTATGCATTTTTGGAGGTCAATCAATTTGAGCCATTCTTCGCCCTGCAGATTGTCCTTTGATAGGGAAAGCATAAATTGAAGAGGGGTAGACCAGTTGAGGAACCCCCGCAAACACTAGATAAGCCATTCCCTGATCATATTTTTTTTTATTTTTGGAACCCCAAGTCATGAATAGATCCAACGATCAAGATTTCTAGAGTAAGTTCCATTTGACAATCCCATCAATATTGACAATCCCTTCATACTATCAAACCTTGGTTGAGGATTCGATCTATTCATTTTGGGGCCCCAAATAGTGCGGGGGCTACAGTATGTATTCCTATTTCAGGATGTAGTACTTGAACCCATGTTACACCATCATTTTCAATCATTTTCAATCATTTTTCATGGTTCACCCCCAATAACCACACAATGATTGGCTACATATCCTCGTTTAAGGATGGTAAAACCTTAGTTCCTTATTCTTGCTGGTTCATATTCTTATTTGATGGTCAAACCGTTAACCCTGTTAGATGGTTGAATCACCATAGTTCTTGCTAAAATCTGCACTTTGTTGGTTAAATCACAATTTTCTTGCTTAAATAAAATCCTCATGTTTTTTGGGTTAAACGCAACTTTTCTTGCTTAACTCTGCATTTTTTGTTGGTTAAGTTGTGAATCCACATTTTTGTTGGTTAAATCCACCTTCGATTCAGGGACTAGCATTTGTGCACCGAAAAACTGCGAAAAGGCACAACGCTCTGCGGAGGAGGGTCTGGACTCAGCAAGGGGAGCTCAGTTGGGTGGGGGATGGGGCAAAGATATGGTGAGACCCAGCTGCAGATTAGATATATCGCAGTGAAATATGGCAGTTATTATCATTATAGATTCTAGATATTGGATTATAATGCAACTATATCCCAATAATAATATAGCCCAATGATGAATGTGGGCAATCCAATGATAAAAATGGATGGCTAATGGAAAATTAATGGATAATTAATGGATTATTAATGGATGATTTATGGATAATGTGGGGAACCCAATGCCACAACAACCACCATTTGGGGATGGTTTGAATCCAAGCTATTTATGGTGATTTTGGGGATGGTTTATTATTGGGTTTACCACCGTATTGGAGTCGTTGGAGTATGAATGTAGCAGTTGTTCTAGATGTTGGATCAAAACTGCAATATCTAATGGATATTTGGATTATGAATATTGTAATACATAACTGCAATGTCTATTGGATATTAGGACTATGCATATTTAGTGTGTTCATTCATTTATTTGTTCATGTTCTCAGAAAACTGGGATGAATTTTTGGTGTGGTTTCCACTATATCATATTCAGTGTTTTTATTCTATTATGAATTTCAAACATTTTCATGTTGCATTCTAAACTTACAAGTGTTTGAAATATCTAGTGTATTGATTAATTTATTTGCCTAATCATTTTCTGAGAAAACTTCAATTGATGCTTAATGGGTAACACTAGACCCAAGACTGAAACCGTCAGATTCTCACTTCCATCCTGATTCCATCCTGGTCAACATGTGGTAGTTAGAGTCTGGTCTCCAATTTAGGACCCCCCGTATACGCCACCTTGCGATTTACACCAAAAGTACCACGCTTCATGGCTCAGTGAATGAGGATCATCATGAGCACTGAGGCAGTGAAAGGGATACAGGTGCAACATGGTGCCGAAAGAGGGGGTGAGTTGAGTATCAGTGGGACTAAGACTATGATCCATTCGATGGTTTGCTTTGAATGGTTGGTGTACATGCGTATCCCCGAAGGTAGACGGTTTACTATGTATGAATGTATGGAAATCGCCTCGATTTCGAACGCGGAAACTTGCTAGACTGTGTATGTTGCTTCTGAGCACATACAAATATTAGTTGACAAGGAAACGCTGCACCGCATGGTGTTGTAGCAATGGTGCATACCGCCACTGCGGCATGCTTGTTCCGGGTTCTTTTCTAGAATCCAACCTGTTTCCCCACCAACAAACGGCTCATGTAAGGGAAAAGGTGTCTGTCCAAAAATGTGCATACCCCCAAAATTACAACAGCCGAATGAGGAGAATGAGATTTAAAAACCATGGGATTTCGGGGCACTGGGAAATCGGAAAATGAAGGGACGAAATGGGTGATTTTCCAGCGCCATGAATGCTGGAGGGCAGTGGAGGTTTGGATCCACATAGCCCTGGGAGGCTGTTCCTGTGAAGCTGCTTGAAGCCATTCAGGGCGCAGTTGTGGGTGTGGTCACAGGCATCACAGGCGTTCAAAACGGAGAGCTCGGGTGGATTGGATGCAAAAATGATGGGCAACACAAACCAGAGATGGGATAGAGCGGATCTAAGCTCTATAGAGCCACAGATGTGGTATGTGGGCTTGACAGGGATTTCAATAGCCAACATGGGAATTTATCTACGCCTGAAGCATTGGGCTTTCACCTATGTACGGTATATATACTTCATATCAGAGGGATATAACATCATAGAGGATATACTCAAAAAGCCGCTGAATTGTGTACTGGGTCGGAGTGGGGTAGTGGAAACATGAAAGAGAGGAAGTAGAATCGCTATTTGGGTCCTACAACGCTGGTTCCTCAGGTATTCAGTTTGATTGCCTATAAATCCCCTTTTCAGTTCGATGATTTTCCAATTTGAACTCCCACTTAGTTCGGAATTCCTCAGCTAGCCATGTTTGATTGCTGGAGATCACCTTTCCTTGAACGTCTGACTGCATATCCTGTGAGAAAAGAGGTTTCGCACTTGAAATGGCCCACATGCTTTTGGGACACGCCAGCCGAACTCCCAACAAAGCAACGAAAAATCATTCGAAATGAAACAACATTTCCGTTTTGCGTACGGAAATTCATGTGAAGTCTCTGATCTTTGTGAGGCAATCTCAGAAGTGGCAAGGAAAAAACAAGTGGAGTCACTCGATTCATAGATGATTCTTCTATCATTACAAATTTCCCATGAAATCATCTACACATTCTACACCTCCCCATGTTGAAGTGCCCATTTACAGTAATTTATCGAGGATGTTCCACTTTGTTCCATGGGGAGGTGCCATCCAACGCCGCTTTGATGAGATAGTTCAGGCGCCTGGGGGAGTCTCGCCTCCAGTTCTAGGGGATTTTCCAGCCACGTTTCGTTACCGGAGGGTAAGTAACACTTCAATTTGCGGGTTTTGACCAGAAAAATATGCGATGTTTGGAAGTTAAAACATCGAAACATGGGTTTTGATTTTTGATCCTGCATTTCTGGATGACATTTCTTTGAAGAAACGGGGAAATTCTGTAGCAGGTTTGATCAGAGTGGGATCCTTGGAATCCCAGAAAGCCGGATGGCAACATCCTTTGGTAGTTGATTGCAATAGGAAATCCACCCTAAATGAAGGTTTCGTTCGCCGGGAACGTCGGAGATTTTCCAGCCAGCGCCATGTGATGAACCCGGAGGGTATCTGAGTTATATATAATTTTCATATCCACATGAAATCCTGATATTTTGTCCCATAAAATCACTATCAGCGGGTTCTAAGAGTCAGCCTCACTGGACAAGGCCATTGTGGATACTCCGAAGGTTGCCCAGCGAGAGGTGGATGGGACAGGGGACATGCGATTTTTCGGACTTTTCGTTGGGGGCAACCCCCGGCCAGCCATAGGGATAGATGAGACGCCTGAAGGATCCCAATATCTATATGTATACGTATCTATATAGTATGTACACAATATCTATATGTATACGTATCTATGTAGTATGTACATATATATATATATATAATATGTGTCTATATATACATATAAATGCAATATATTATATGTATCTATGTATACATGTTTATACATAGTTTATATGTATATATTACTACATACATACATACATACATACATACATACATACATACATACATACATACATACATACATACATACATACATACATACATACATACATACATAATACATGTATAGATATGTATATGTATATGGAGAGAGTGTAATTTAGAATGTATGACGTATATATATATATGTGTATACGTATACTTACAATATACATACAAGATTCCACGGTGCGAGGAATTTCAACCTTTCACCCCCAAAAAAACCCGAAACAAGCCACATACTGCTGAATCATTTGCACGGTGCGTAAATTTGCGGATTGTCTTTCAGGTGGCCGAGGGCATCAAGAAGATCCCCGGGACCGTGCAGCAAGGGGTCAACAAGGCGGCTCCGACCAGGGAGATATTTTTTGCCTAAGCAGAATCTGGTGACCCCCAAAGAAGATGGAAGAATAATTTCCGGTAATCATCTAAACAGTTATCGGGGGTTTACTATAAATATAATTCCAAGTATTAGTTCCAATCATCATAATAAACTATAAATCCAACTATTATCCCAATTTTCTATCATTACAATGAACTCTAAGTTCTTGGGGGTTTCTATCCCAATTTTCATGACCTTGAGCCAAGGCCGTGGCCAAGCCGATCCAAGAGTCCGTGGCCAAGGCGGAACTGGACCATGGGTTTGTTTGTTTCACTGGTGTGTACCCGAATGGTTTACCATTCTAATATGGGAAAATTGAGGTGATCATTAACCATTGAGGTTATCTTGGGGGGTTTATACAATCTATTTTCAGAAAAAAACCAAGTGTTGATGTGAAGATGGAAACATTGAGATCTGGATTTTGTAAAATTTCCATAGGTGGTTTGTGTAGAGCTGGTCTTGGTTTGGTATTTGCTGATCTTGAAAGAAGCAGATTTTGCAGCTTGAAAGTGATGATTTGATAATCCAGGCCCAAGATCAGTTGGAGCAAAAGATCCAGACTGTTTCTTGGCATCTGAGAGTGAGCCGAAATTGAGGTACACTTAGACCCCTTCTGCTGAAAATAGAACTCACTGGCTGAGTTTGGGGAAATCTAGAGGGAAAGCATTTTTCTTTTATCCATTTTTTTTATTCCAAAATATAAGGGTTTCTTGCAGATTTTCCCTTCAACCAGTTCTGGGGAGAACGAAAAAGCTTGGCTTATCCCCCCACTGAAGAGTGTCAGTGGATAGTGAAGGTCAATAGGAGGTCCCAGGGTTTTAAGGTGTGATGGCTCAGACGATAAGATGCACAGCGGACCCATGTTAGTAATGCACAATCCAGAAAAGGGGCGTTTATGCTTAGGTTTGCCACATTAGGGTCATACTATGTTCTACTAATTGGTCGAACTTGGATTCTGAAGTGGAAATTCGTTCCTACATCTCCTGGCACTACTTGCATAGGTGCAAATGCGGTATACCCCCAAATCAATACTTAGAATGATGATTCTCACCACTTCAGGGGTTCCCCACAAGACTTTGGGGAACGCTCCATGCATCATGCGAAAACGAAGCACCTCATCCCGCAGCTGCCAGAGACCTACTTTGCACGGCTGACCCCGCGACCTTTCTCCGCATTTTTTCGTCATGGCCCTCTCTCAGCAAGAGAAGAACGTCCGATTGGAGGCGGGAGCCATTCCAGTTAATCAGTGTGCATCTTGCCGTAAACTTGAATCCCAACTCATCGGCGTTTCAAGAAATCTCTTTAGCAACCACAGAAAAGATGCGGAATTGTAAACTCCTGCTCAAAAAAAGGTGATTTGTTCCTTTTTTTGGGGGTTGCTATAGTTAACTTATACACCAATGGAAATCACAGTGGTCATTGATGTAGGCCGAGAGCTGGCAAGACAAGATGAAGGCGGGACTGAACCACTCCCTCGCCATCGTTCAGGAGCTTTGACCTGGAAGATTTGTTGAAACCACCGGAGGTTAGTGAGCATGAAAAAAATAGCATTGTTGGTCCTGATTTCAGGGGTTATACATGGTTGTACTACCGAACTACCTAATTCATTGGGGATTACTGAGAACCCACATGAGTGAAGTTTGAGGGAGTTTAATGGGATTTAAATGGCATTCAAACATGATTTTGATGTTTTTTTGCTTTTGAAGCTATGATACGAACAGGGATATGATTGAGACATGATGGTTGATGGGTTATGAAATAGGGGGTTGTTGGTAACCGTCCTAATCTATTGGAGATTCTGATAAACCATAATTAGCACGAGACCGTTCGTAATCAACCAGTATTTCATGGGATGGGATACGGGTATTTTTCATGGCTGAATTGAGTATCCATCCCCAAAAAAACCTTGTGAATATTTGTGACAAAAAGCCGTCTTGATCCTGTTTCGCGGGCTGAACTTCCTTCCACAATTTTCTGGAGCTACACACATGTATGTATATATATATATATGTACTATGAGGGCCCCAAATCACGAGACCAGAATGTCTATGGTTTTCGGGCGCCAGAAACGGCGCCGCAGCCGCATGACTTGAAGACGCGCGCCAGGTTGNTCTATGGTTTTCGGGCGCCAGAAACGGCGCCGCAGCCGCATGACTTGAAGACGCGCGCCAGGTTGCAGCTTTGGCCCGGAGGGTTGTTGCTGCTGTCGTCATTGGCTCTCGGAGTGGAGACCACTAGTAGATCACAGCGCCCCGCCC